>JAHHUM010000116.1:0-270557 GCA_036173005.1 Crenichthys baileyi | reverse complement strand
AATTAATTTAGTGTGAGCCCCAACAAGCTTGGTCAAGATAATTGCTTACTGTTAGTTTTTTCTGATTTTAAATTTAAATTTAAATAAACACTTCATTTTATTTAAATTATGTATTCAATGCATCATTAATTTTTAAAAATGCTATTTTTAAGGGACATTATAAATTGACTTGCTGACTGAAAAACGTTGTCACTTTTTTGGCCTTTTGGCCCTGCGGGAGGTAAGAGGTTAGGAAAACGTTTGGCCTGGGAGCCATAAAGGGATCCACTTCAGCAGGAAGCAAAAAACCAAAACCATTGCCTTAGAACCAGGAACAAGCTATTTTACAACAAAAAGATTATTTTTTTGTCTCCAAAAATGCGTAAAGCTTAGCAGTTAAAAAAGAGAACTGACCATTTGCTTAACAAAAGTACGCGAGGATAGCTAAGTAAATTTTAAAGGATTAGGTGAAAAAACAGAAGTTAAAAAAAATTCTTATCTTTGACAAAAAAAAGGTTTTTGTTATAAAAGGATTTATAAAAAGATTTAAAGGAGTTACATTTTGGAAGGATAAGGAGGCATTTAAATTCTATTCCCATGTTTAATTCTGGGGGGGCGAGAAGTTCTTAAATTCACTCATTGTTTTTCGGGGCTGTTTTTTAAGGCTGGAACTTTCACGCCCAAAAACAAGGCCTCTTACATTTGCAAAAAGGTCCCGTTTTACGAGATATTTCGCGTAAATTCTTTCATTAAACAACCCCAATTTATCCTGGAGACAAAAAAAAAACTTAAACGGAGTCTGTCCAAAATTAATAGGTGCACCCGGGGTAAGCCGCTGCGCGCTGGACATTCCTCTGCAGGGGCAGCGCCCTCAGCGGGCGCTTCTCCTTCTGCTGGGACCCCTAGCCGGGGGGAGCCCGGCAGGAGCAGCTCTGGGGGGGGGTTCAGGAGCCGGCTCTGGACTTTTTTTTTCCTCCTTCTTGGGGGTTCTTTTTTTGGCCCCCTTTCTTGTCGGGGCAGGTTTGGGACGGCATGTTGGAGGGCAGCAAATTCCCCAACTCAGTTAATCCTTCAGACTGTACCAAATGCCATCATTCCCGGGGGGATGACAGGCTTATTATGCCCCAAACAAGTCGCCCCCCTTTTTAATGAGCTGCATGTAATAGATCTAAACAAAAAAAACGCTGTTTAAAAGAACTCATGTCTGCATTTTTTAAAGTTTTTTGGACATAATTTTTTGCAATTTGTGAAAATATTTGATAAAATTTAGAATTCTTTACTTGTTATTTTTAGCAACTCTATCCGGGGTCCCTTACCTTAATTTTAAATGAAAAACTACACATAAAGAAAAAATAAATATGACATTTTTTTTTATTAAGGCCAACAACAGTGATGAGTGGTGAATCCGTCAGGAGCACCATTTATCCATCTGTTGGGCCCAAACTCGGGTGAAATATATATTTTTCTATAGGGCCTTTTTTTTTTTCCCCCTCTTCAAGTTGTTGCTCATCCAAATTCCCCCAACTGTTTTTACATCTTACTTTGATGTCCTGTCAAAGTAAAAAATCAATTTTTTCAAAGGATTTTAAAAAAAAAAAAAGAAATACAAATTTTTAGTATTAAAAAAGAACATGTTGTCTAAATTTTTTTAAGTTTTGGGTAAGGTAACCTTTTGCCCCATCAACAGCAAGTTTACATGCATTTTACAACACCTAAAAACCTTAGGATATGAATTGTGATTTTACAAACACATAACTTTTTTTAAACCCTTGTTTTAGCCCACGACAACTTTGCAAAAAATGACATTCAGAAACCTTTTTGGCCTAAAAATCAGTTTTTAAGCTGATTTGGGATCTGATTGACTTAAATTGTTAAAATTTTGCCACATTTACTTTTCTTCTTTTCCATTCATTAGCACAAAAGTAAAACACTTATGTTTCATACCAATTTTTTAAAACCCCGTTTTTAAAATCGTCACTCATTTAAGGCTATGCGACTGGCTGAAAAAAACTTTTATTTATTTCTTGGATGCTTTTGATCCAAATCAGGAGCTTAGGGAAAAACCGATGAGAACACAAAGCACTGCATGTCAAATTAGGACCTCTGGAGTTAGCTGCTCTTACACCAATACCCCGCTTTTTTTTCGTTAGACTACAATGATGTTATTTTCTTAGTTTTAAATTCAGTACCAGTAAAAGCAATATTTTTATCACCCGAAAATGTGGATTAAAAACTGTTTTGTACCATGATCCCTTCCCAGTTAGAATTCATGGGAAATTTTTGAGACGATCAATTTTTCATCTTTTTTTAAACTGGGTGCTTTTTATTAAAAAAATGGCTTTGAACCCAATTTCTACCAGTAAACCCGGAAGGGTTATTAAATTTTTAAATCCCAAGGTTTTAGTGTCTTTGATTTGTTTTCGTGTTTTTATTTTTTGTATCATCGTAAGTTTTCCCCCATGTACAGGCTTTGAGTGCCTTGTTGCTGAAAAAACGCTATATAAAAAACTTGACTTGACTTGACCTCCCAAATTTCGACACCCGTAGAAATTGCTGATAGTCCGATACCCAGTAAACAAACCAAATCAAAAGCTTATACAGAGCAACAGCACAAACCAACCGAAAATGGATGAAAAAACTGGGCTGATGGCTTTAATCAACCTGCAAAACGGATTGTGGCCCCTGGCCAGTAACACCGTTTGAACCCGGATATTTACAGCAACAAAGCAAACTTTTTTCTCTTTATTCTATTAATTTGTACCGTCAGAGCTGCAGGTAAAAATCTAAAAGGTTACACTTCCTTTGCCGTGTCATTAAAATGTACAACATTCACTGCTAAAACATTGGCCCTTTGGATGATGGATTTTCAAACCATATACCCTTCATTTCTGTACTTTAATAGGACCTCTTTACAAAATCTACATCAAGCACTAATGAAATTTTCATCTGAGTTCTATAGCCAATTTTTTTTTTTTCTGCCGCGTCCCAAATATTCTCAGAATACTGACACATTGATGGGGTACACACGACACAATTCAGCATGACTTCAAAGTCTTCAACATATTTCAATGTAGGTCATATCTCCGGTTTGACAGAAAGACCTAACTTTTTTTCTAGCCTACTCTGCAATACAAAACCTAAAAAAGTGTGGGATGTTTTAAAGAGCATCCATACAAAGCTAACCAATACTAAATGCAAGACGGGGTTTAGTTTTAAATTAAACCGTGGTGGATATTTCGCCATGCGCAGCTTTAGAGTCGCTCTGCTCAGCCACTGTTAAATGTTTTTTGCTGTAGTACTTTCATAAGGCTTCTTTTAAAAGCACCTACTACATGAAACTATTGTACACTTAAGTGTTTAATAAACATTCATAGTTGAACTTAAACTCCTAACCTGACAGTCAAAATGCAAGGTTAAAGTAAAATATTTGGTTCAGTATATTAGATTTTTTTGCACCAACTAATGCAGATAAACTGCAAAACAGCCTGATTGTATGTATACAATATATACACACTATCATGGGAAACATTTTAAACAAATGTGCTCTTTCTAAGATAAACTGCAATCTGAATTGAATTCAGTAAGCATTCACTCATTTGTTTTTATCGAACAGTGTTTCTAATCTTATTTTATCCCTGTGTAGTAAGTATCTCATACCTGATTTATGGCAGCCTTAGTGGCAATGCTTGCCTTCTATGAAATAAAACTGTTAAGTGCTTCATAAACGTGGTGTGTACAGCCACAGAGCAATTAAATCACATCACTAATGTTTAAGGTCAGTTTTATATAAAAGAGTATGACAGCAATGTTTCCTACAAAACTGAACAAGACTAAAAGTTTAATACTTTTTGTGACAAAATAATAGCAATGAACTGAAATAATAAAATACAGAGACCTGGAAAATTAATGATTTCTGACTGAATAGTTGTGATAATATTGATGAAAGCACCAGTAAACTCTGCTTAGCTTGAGGTGACACGAACATCTCTGCTGTTAAGGCAATTTTCACCTGCTTGAGTTGTAAAGTTCAGGATTGCATATGTATTAAGAATTAGCCTTCAAAGGCTTTCTGTATACAGTAGATATGTAGCAAAGATTTTTGCGTTAAACAGTATGTCATGCTGTCATACTCTTTTCCAAAACAAGGTTATTATCATCAAGATTTAAAGCCATTAGATGAGAACTCACTATCCCAGGATGCACTTAAATAGAAAACAGGATGTTTTTGCAGAAAGTGCTAATACCAATGGATTTCAGAGTAAACAGTTAGCACCAATCTAATAGTACTGAGGGCTAATGTGGTGGTGGAATATTATATATAGTTATGTTACAGAATATAGCTTTTTATTTATTATAGGTATTTATTGTCCTTATTGTGTGTTTTAATTATCTGTATTTAAATTGTAAAAGTTCCAACCTCACACTATAGTAATGATAGTTAAACACTCTCCAAAATCATTTCTCAAGGTCTATTTCTTCCTGATTATACACTGCTCCAACACAGTGAAACACATAAAATTAAATAAAATCTTTAGTGCTGGGTTGTTAAGTGTGCGTTCAAAGTTTAGGTAGATCTTCTTTGTCTGGAGATTCAATGTAATTGGCAGCCTCTTGAAGTTTCAGAAGCATAGCCATCTACAAAAAAGGAGACAATGGTTTAGAAACAAGAACCCTCAACAGAAAAGCGATTTAAACTTCATAAGAAGAAAAACTGTCATGACACATTCTTTCCTACCAAAGGATCAGATTCCATAGAGCTGGGTGGAGTTTCTTTGTGAGGCCTCTCCTCACTGGACTGACATGGGCTGCTAGAGCTGATACTTGGAGGAGGTAGATGGAATAGCTTTGCCTGGTCCTGCTGTGCGGACGGCCATGGCAGGGTGCCCCTCACCCACTCCACTGGGTCCTCCCATACTGCCTTCTGGCCATGGACCTAAAGATGTGCAAACACCCATTAATTCATTGTAAGGCACATTATTTAAGGCATTTAACATAAAGCCAGCATTGAAGACAAAGCGTACTGAAAAGAAAGTTGTCAAAGTGGTTCATTTGTAGGATCTGCTGTTTTCCTGTACAGTCTAATCAACATCTGTGTAGTTCAGCAGTTTCTTTGCATTTTTGTCCAGTTAATTGCTGCTCACTTTTCTGTGCTATAGTTGCATAAAGGGCAGTACCGGACAGCAAAGTAAAAGGTAGTGAAATTGAAATGAGAGAGAACTAAGCTTGGTAATAGCTATCAAGTCTCGACTCAAAGAAAACGACAATCCAAGACAGTGCACACAAACACACCAGATTTCACCTTTCACCTACAAGAACTACAGGTCATTTGCAGGAGCTTTTAGATCTATCCACCCCTGTGGTGTCCCTGAACCTTCAAAATGAAGATGTTTTATTTCCTCAGCAGTTGATGTGCTCTAAAAAGGTTTCATCTCAATGTCTGTCAATGTATATCAAAGTTTCTCTTATATAATCCTAATTTGTTTAATGTAGAAATTTTACTCTCTCTCCAATTTTGCGTTATTTGCTGTAATTTCTTTACCATAGAAAGTACTCCTAGATCAGTGATTTTGTGTTCTTTTTGTGTCTCTGCTCTGTTCTCTCTCTATTTTATTTTATTTTTTTAACTGTGTCCTGTCTGGCAGAGTACCGCTCACAATTGTTGAGCCAAGAAGAAGCCCAACAGATTTACTTTCACAAGTGGAGCATTACAGCTAATGCTGCTAGATATTTATAAAAGAAACTTTATTAGAAACTGCTTTGGGATTATTTTAATTGTTACGGACATGGAGACAGAAATGAAAAGAAAAAAAAAATAAGATGCACAAAAGAGAGAAAGATGGGGCAAAAAGGAAAAGGGAAGAAAGGAGAAAAGAATGGAAGAAAGAAAGAAGGATGAAGAGAATACAAGATAACACCCTGCTTGCTTCTACGCATGCAGAAACATTCATATTAACAGCTTTTTTACAAAAAAGTGGACGGTACTTCTGAATGCAAGACTTATTTAGTGGTAGATGCGGCTAAATGTAGAACATTTGGGTATCGGTTAACACCTGAATCTAAACACCTGTGGGTCTGAGTGTAAGCACGCTTGTGTGTACAAGGTTTCTCCATAAAAATATGCAATAACGAGTGTGAGGAGCCACAGACCTGCCCCCCTGGACCTGGGACAGATACGGAAGAGATCCAAGCCATAGACATCCAAAGGCCCCCCAGAGCACAGGAACCCCAGAAGAACCATCGCCGGGACTACCGCAACCCCCCAGAGAAGAGCGGTGGAGAGTCCCAGGGGAACCACCCAGCAGCCACAGTGCAGAAGCCCCAGGGACCTGCAGCAATGAGCCCACAGGCCCCGCTGGCAGCCGTCTACGCAGATTCAGCCATGGACCCAGAGACCGAGACCCCGGGAGATATCACTCCCCAAGCAGAGGCCCGACAGAGTCCAGGGGTCCAGGCCCCAGCAAGCAGCCACTGGGAGTGAGCCCGCACATACCAAAGCCCCCAGCCCTGAACACCGAGAACACACAAGCGCACCTGCTCTGTTCTCTCAAACCCCCAATCAGTCGTGGCAGATGGCTGCTCACACTAAGCCTGGTTCTGTTGGAGGTTTCTTCCTGTTAAAAAGGAGTTTTTCTTTGCACTGACGCTACATGCATGCTCAGTATGAGGGATTGCTTCAAAGTTTATGCAAGCCACTGTACACTGTCCACTGTACATGCTCAGAAAGGAGTGAATGCTGCAATGTTGCAATTGACTTGATGCAATCTGCAAGGTTTCCTTAGATAGAAAAACGTTTTAACCAATTTGAATAATAAACTGAATCTGACTGCACTGTTTGATAGTTAGGATTAACTGGAATATGACTTGAAATCTATATGCTTCGATTGAACTGACTTTGTGAAGTGTCTTGAGACAACATGTGATGTGAATTGGCGCTATATAAATAAAACAGTTGAATTGAATTGAATTGAAATTCAGGAAACTATAAAATGTTGTATGATAAATTTGTGATAAGTTTTAACCTAATATGTTGATTCATGTTTTAAACTGAAATGTGAAACTTTCTTTTTATTCATTGGAGTGAATATGAAAATATCCCCTGGCATTGAGTTAGTATCCTGACCACAGTAAGAGATTGCTGATATTTCTGCAATATTCTCTAGTGTAAAGAAGGTGTTTTTTAAAAGTAATAGCAATCCAATTTTGCTGTCTCGGGTGATGTGGGTCTCAATTTCATCAAACTGAATTATCGAACTGAATTATCAGCCTATAATAACTGTTTTTGTTAGCATTGCTCACTTAGCTACATTCATCTAATTTTGCATACATTTTCGTCCTGATTTTTGTTTTGTTTTGTCTCAGCACCTTGAACTTCTGCTTAGTGCCCTCAGTAACCTTCTTTAAGCCTGTCACTACATTCTGAATCCAATGTGGGGAACCTTAGAACATCTAACAGCCCAGTGCCTGGAGAGACCAGTATCACTTGTCAACCCACCATCCTAGGATTAAATGACTACAGGCCTGTAGCCCTGACGTCTGTGGTCATGAAATCCTTTGAGCGGCTGGTGTTGAAGCACCTGAAAGACATCACAGGCCCTCTACTGGATGCCCTGCAGTTTGCGTACCGAGCAAACAGGTCTGCAGATGATGCTGTTAACTTAGGTCTACACTTCATCCTGCAACACCTCGACCACCCAGGGACCTACGCCAGGATCCTGTTTGTAGACTTCAGCTCGGCCTTCAACACCATCATACCAGACATCCTCCACCAGAAGCTCACTCAGCTCAACGTCCCAACCTCCACCTGTCAGTGGATCAACAGCTTCCTGACGGACCGACAGCAGCAGGTGAGACTGGGGAGCATCTTCTCCCGAACCAGATCAATAAGTACTGGTGCCCCCCAGGGGTGTGTTCTATCCCCACTCCTCTTCTCCCTGTACACAAATGACTGCACCTCGTCCGTGAAACTCCTGAAATTTGCAGATGACACCACTGTCATTGGACTGATCCAGGACGGTGATGAGTCTGCATACAGACAGGAGGTGGATCGGCTGGTACACTGGTGTGGTCAGAACTGCCTGGAGCTAAACCCACTCAAGACTGTGGAGATGGTGGTGGACTTTCGGAAAACACCACCTCCATACACCCCCCTCACCATCCTCAACAACACCGTGTCGGCTGTAGATCACTTCAGGTTCTTAGGAACCACCATCTCTGAGGACCTGAGATGGTCTTCACACATAGACACTGTTCGGAAGAAGGCCCAGCAGAGACTGTACTTCCTGAGGCAACTTAAGAAGTACAACCTTCCACAGGAGCTGCTGGTTATCTTCTACACTGTCATCATTCAGTCAGTCCTGTCTTCATCCATCTCCGTGTGGTTCGGTTCATCCACAAAACAGGACAGGTCCAGACTGCAACGAACAATCAGGTCTGCAGAGAGAATCATCAGGGCTGACCTTCCCTCCATCCAAGACTTATACAGGTCTAGGGTCAGAAAAAAAGCTGCTAAAATCTCTGCAGACCCCACACACCCTGCACATAAACTGTTTAGAGTTCTGCCTTCAGGCCGACGCTACAGAGCGCTGTTCACAAAAACCAGCCGCCACAGAGACAGTTTCTTCCCCCAGGCTGTTTCTCTGTTGAACATTCAATAAAATACAAAACAACAGCAGACAGATGTTGCAAATGCACCTTTTTATTTATATATGTGTATATTGTACATTGTAAATATGTATATTCTGTAGTGCAAAAACAAAACCAAAGAGCAAAGTGTACCGGAGTCAAATTCCTTGTTTGTATGTACAAACTTGGCAATAAAGCTGATTCTGATTCTGATCTGATTCTGATTTCAGAGTGACCAGAAGCAGACAGACCTGCAGTTGGAATAGATAAGCTGATTATCCCTCAACTCAGACAGAGGCAGAGGTGAGTAAAACCACCAAAGAAGAAAAACAAGTTGGTTTTGAGTTTTGGTGTTGAAAACAAATGGATTAAAAGGTAGTTCTGAGACTTCACGTTCCTCCTCCCTTTTTATTTTCCCTCTTAAAATAATCTAGGTTTTAGAACTTAAAATTACTACACAAATCCTTCACCCAAACTTACTCTTGCTACAAATAACTGTGACAAGCTCTCACCTTGACGCCATCTTTTGCACCTTCTTGCAGATATGGAATAATAGAGTGATTCCACAGATCAATGAACCAAGACCGAAACTCATCAACTGAAACTGGGCAGGAGAGGAAAAAGCAAGGGCCTGAAGAGAAGGTGAAAAAGAAGAGGAAACATTTAAATCACACATATAATATTTTAAGTCATACAGTGATTTTCTGTTTTGCATTTTCCATACCAATGAGAAAGTCTGACGTGCTGTGCTTCTCGAGGAAAGTGTGCAAATGATACCACAGTTTGGGAACCCAGTCTAAAACCCTGATCAGATCTTCGTTGGTTAAACTCCTTTCATCTTCTGACTCCATAAGCTTCCGGTGCAAATAACGTGTGAGGAAGCCATTAGCTGGTTCCACGTTGTTGGAAAAGGTCACCATCCTGAAACAAAAACAGAAATATGTGCACAAATCCATCACACATTACCTAGCATCCTTTATCATAAAATAAATGACAAGATGATGTCAGATATTTTCCATTTTACATGGGTATCAAGTCTACATTTTAGTCAACATTATAAAAGGAATATTCTTGAACTTTATTGTGATAGAAGCCTTCATTTAAACCAACCTAAAGCTTAGATGCAGGCCATGATTCGCTGTCATCTTCACCGGCTGATTGCTTGTTCCGATAATGTAAGGACTAAATGCAAAGACACAGTTACACATACCAGACAATTTCTACGTTTATATATATTAAATGTCTCTGAGTCTGCCTTCAGTCTATGAATTAAAATTTTACCATTTGTGATATTTGCAGGTGAGAGCACCATTTACAAGTTCACTGATGGAAACTGGATCGTGAATGTCATCTAAAATAACCACCAACGGGATTTCTGATGTACTGGTTTCCCGATCTATTTCATTGGCCAGGTTAGAAAGATAAAGCTGCAGATCCTGGGAAGAAGGAGGGGTAAAAAGAAACGGTGAAAATGACACCCTGACAAACCAAATAAACTCAATAATGTACTGATTTTTGATGAAACATCAGTGTCTGCTACCTTGCATGACTGTCGGTGCATGTTGAAATTGATCACAATGCCGTCCATGATTTCGCGGGCACTGCGGTCCACCAGGTACTCAGCCAACCGGGAAGCAAGGTATGTCTTACCCGTCCCGCTCGGACCGGACAGGATGAGACGACGGTGTTTGAGTAGGAGACTTATGTAATGTTGCATCATAGGTTTAGGGATGAGAGTTTCAAACACAAGGCTGTCCACACACTTCTCTTTCAAACCTGATTATAAAGAGAGGAAGTGAGAATGATCTGATTAAGAACTGTTGCAATAAACAATAAAGTTGATTACTATCTAATAACTGTGTGAGAGATGATAAAGAGCAGTATTAAACTTCAGTTGAAATCCATAATACACTGAATATGTATCAGGTTGTGTAATGGCAAGATGATGTTTTGAAGACAGATTTTTTTATCACCTTGCATGTCCTTCATAAGCCTCACTAAGCTTCAGCACTTCACTCTGAAAATAACTCTGGTTCAAGTGTAGGAAGTGTGTGCCCAACCCCCAGGCTGCAGGAGAGCAGTTTGCTTTACACTTCTTTATGGCCCATGTGTCTGAGGCTGGTTCATCAGCTGGATTTGACAGCATGGAGATCATATTGCTCAAAGCTCTGCCTGAGCTGCTGCTACCATTCCTGTGTACAAAAATGGAGGAGGAACTGACCACCTACAAACCAATAGTTAGTTGTTCTTTGGATGAGCAGATCAAATGGAGAATTTCCACACCGAGTTTAAAATAAACTGCACAATAAATCTAATCCAAATGTATGCTGACTGTAATTAATTAATGGTTTCTGATCCAAAATCAGAAGTTTAAAATCATCAATTGATCAACTCTGTAGACCTTTTAGTGCCACTGTGATGCCCGTGGGGCCCCGTGACATGCAACGTGATGGCTGTGTCTCAGGGGCTTCGCCTCCCAGCACTCTTTTAATGTGGCCCATGCTGTAACTGAAGACTGAGTCTGTAGAAAGACCCAGACTGGAGGTGGGGTCCACCTTGGCTATATAGACCTGTAATGAAAACCATGGAAAAATGTTATGTTTGCAGATAAAAATAAAAAAAAAAAACACTCCCCTAAAGTAAAGTTCAACACTTGCTCCAATAAGAATGAGTATTATTAAAGATAATTAGATTTGTCCAAAGCAAGATGTGCTACAAACTGAACACTGTTTGGAGATTCTAAATCCCACAAGTGTTTTTGTTTTGTTTTGGAAAACTTGCAATATAAATCACAACTTATAACCTGTATTTCCTAAAAAGATTGCATCTAGGTTGTCTGAAGATGGTATCTTACTTTGAAAGCCTGACTGACAGCAGAATCCAACATGACCCAATCCATCCTGCCATTCACCCTGACAGTACCGATGAAGAAATCATGTGGTTTAGCCTCCTGTTGAGTCAAAGTGCAATAATTAGGTGATACTGGATGTGCAAGGACTCATAAAAATGAATAAAAGAGAAAGAACAACATACTCACATCTTTAAAAACACGTAAATCTGCAACACAAACTACCACTCTGACACGATGATCATCTCTCTGTGCGGAAAGGCTGAGAGAATCAGCAGAGTGGACATCTGCTGAGGAGTAAAAATAACAAAGAAAAAGAAGCAGAACTCAAGAACTAAGAAAAGTGAGACAACATTTTTTTTTATTAAAAATTAACAAATTGGTGACTTGGTGTTGTTCTAGATTGGTGGTATGTTTTATAGGGGCCTTTCATATTTGAAAATAAAACTTTTTCTACAACTTGTCAAGTTGTAATTTATATAAGCTACAATTAAATTCTAAGATATTTTTTTTTTCAGTGCTGAGGTATTTTTTTAAGTTGTCCAGTCTATTACTATTCACTACATGCTGTGTCTAATTGTCCATCAGACTGTTCTATTTTTACTCTTCCTGTCAGAGACTGGACTGTACCTGAGCTGCTCCCTTCACTCAGCCCTCTGCTGTAGCTTTTGGGCATGTGCATGGCTACTGACTGACAGGGGGATGAACTCCCTAGGGCTGTGAGACCTGAGGACTGGGACACAGAGCTGGACGGTCCAGGAGACGGACAGGGAGACAGACTACCTGTCTTTAGCTTATCGTTCTCAGTCTTCAGGTTCTCCACTGTCCTCTGAAAAAACAAAATCACAAGATTCACAGTACAGTTCTTTAAACAGTGTGCTGTGAATACTGCTTGAGTGATGATTTTTGCATTGCAAAGATATTCTGAAACTTAATGTTCAAAAGTAAATCCCTAAAAGTATTTAGTATAAAAATGTTCATAAATATACAAGCACATACCTGCATGTTGGTCATGGCCTCCTGCAGTTGCTCGAGCTGATGTGCAGAGCTTAAAGCCTCCAGACGGATGTCTGTCAGCTTTCGTTCCTTCTCCCACAACTCTGAGCGCAGTTCTGTTACAACTTTATCATCTGCCACGTAATCTCCTTCACAGAGTCTGGAATAAAATAACAGCACAAAAGACATTAGAAAAACCAAGCAAATACAGTATAATGCACACAATAAAGTTCTGTAGAGATTTATCATCACCTCTAGTTTCGACAATGATACTCATAAAAACCACATGTGAACATCAAGACTTTATAGTCTATCGAAGCTTACCCTGCCGATGAAGCAGAAGCAGAGGATTTCATTGGCTGTTGAGGGATATCTCCAATAATGTTGACCTTTGGTGAAGAGGGTGCCGAGGACTCTGGAGTGGCGATCTCTTCGATGTCAGCATATGGCCCTGACTTTGAGCCTTTCTTACTGAAAGCTTTGTTGAAGGAGCTACGCAGCTGTTTGGAGGAAATAAAAGCTGAGATGAGCATGTGCAATTATTTTGAAAACTATTAAATTAACAATAAAAATGTTAAATCTTCAACACAGAGTGCTAAAAGGTTGTATGATATGAAACATGGTTCCAACATTAACTTTTGGAAAGTTATTTTTTTATTTTTTTGCATGTGTATGTAAGTTGTGAGTAAATGGTGGGTAAATTGAAGTAGGTGATTCAGAGCTGATGGACTGCAGAATTTGAGAAAATCTGTTATAACATTAAATGTAATTTGTGAAAAATGTATGTCTAAAATCCAAACTCATGCAGATTGGTATGTCAAATTATATGATTAAATGATATTATGAGGAGTTGATTGAGTAGAACAAAATGGAAACACACATTTTCAAATGTGTCCTAAGTATGACTCATTAAAGCATGCAGGCTGGCAATCCAGGAGAAGGTTTAGATTTTATTAGGTTGCAACATCACTCACCTCAAAGACCTAAAATAAAACGTGGAGCATGGGGAGAGAATAGAGTCATACTTAATACCATGTGGAGAAAAACAGGAGGAGAATCATTAGCATGCATGATAATGCAGGATCGTTGTCTGGTTTCTGTTATCCTTTGATTAAGAGATACTTTAGTTTATCTGTGCTCAAGCTTTTTCTTTTTCTGGGTTCTATAAGTTTGTATTTTTTAACGAGTTGCGAGATTTCGCCTTAAGTTCAACCAAGTTTTTGTGGTTCGATGCTTTAGTTGGCATGTTCTTTTATAATTGTTTGGGTAGTAGTATTTGTGCTTTCCAGCTTTGTGTCTCATACATGCCTTGATTAAGTTGTCTAATCAAGATCACTTGTTATTTATGTTTCTTCCTCATTATGCATCTTTAGCATAGTCATTTCAGATTTATTTTTCTTGTATGTCCATGTTCTCTTCCTGAAACACTCAGATAGCATGGGCCAATCAGATCTGTGGATGTGTCTATTAGATTGGTTTACAAGCTAGAAAAGATATCAGTCTTTTGCTCAAAAAATTTGAAATTTATGTTTTAATCTTTATTTCATGCTGTTGTTATTTTGTATATGACTATACTGGCAAATATTTCACTGGACATATCAAGATTTAAAAAAACACAGAATGTCAATGGGAGTTGATATCGGCTATTCATTAATCAACACAAGCTTGTTCTGGAGAATATGCCTGATCATCTAAATAAATGTGTTAGTCTTTTATACAAAACAACAAAGAAACTCCTAAATTATGCAACTTCAGACTTCTTGTTAGCTTACTGCTTAATATTTAGTTATGTTTGTGCTTTTGTTTCCTCACCCAGCTCTTCTTTTTCTTCTTCTTGGCCTCCTGCTCCTTGAGGCTTCCCATGCTTGAGTGGCTTGTAGTGCTTGTGAGACTGGAGATGCTCTCCGATGAGTTCTGTCTATTTATCAGCAGCTCTGGATAACAGCAGGAACCAAAACGGTTGAAATACTCCAAAAAATGTTTATTGGGGGTCTAAATTGGCATCACATTTTGTACCTTTAGGTGTGATATCTGGGTTACTGAGAGCACTCTGAATGATCTCTTGGGCTTCTGTATTTTTGACTTTTAAAACGTCAATGGTCTGTTTCAATTCAGTGAGCTCAGAGTCCTGGAGAAGGAAAACAATGTCAGTTCACAACAGCTGATGAGGAGTGTGACAAGTCCTTGAGCTCTCACTCAGGCTTTTAGGCAGTGTTAAGCAGTTGACAACAACATGGATTATTCTGCCATTTAAACTTTGACCCTCATCTGTTTTCCTGGATAAACTTAAGAGCTATACCCCTGTCTTTACAAAACCTTGACGGTTATAGATCATGATGGTATAAATAAAAAAAGACTGAATGATGATTTGTATGATTTGTTTTACAGGGTCAACATTTTAAACCACAAAAAATGCACTTTGGATAGATGAGACCAGGATAAAGATCTTTAGCAGAGTGTCATGTTTGGAGAAAAGCAAACACAGCATATCATCACAGATACCTCATATCAGCTATCAAGCTTGGTGGTGAACGGGTGATGATTTGGGCTTGTTTCATGGCCACAGGACCATTTAACAAAAGCAAATTTGAAATAATGCTGTCAAAATGATAATTTATCAGCACTCCTCTAAAATGTTCTTCTCTGCAGTAATTCATTACTTGTGTCTTCATTCATTACTTGTGTCTTCACTTCTGTCATGTATGGCCCCCTTATGACGCAAAAGAGAATTCATTAGTTGCACAATATCAACAAGATACCTTTTGTTCTGAGGAGACTGACAATGTCTGCAGGCGTGCTGTCATCAGCGCCAGACTCTGCTCAAACGCTGCAACCAGATTAGCCTGTGAGAGGAAGAAAGACAGGTAAACAGCCACAAAGGGACACACTGTGTGCAGATGGGAACGAGTCATAAACTCAATCAAACTGTTGTGCAACCCCAGTTAGCACATATAGCTTTCTGCAGTTAACTGGGAGAGGAAGAAGGGGATGTAGCAGTCAAACAGCTGTGGTTGATGTCAGAGCTGAAAGCAAACAGGGCAATGATGGTGAAGCAGAGCACTGATGTGAAGCCAACCTCATGTAGCAAGTTCATCTTGTCGAGGAAATGAAAGATGACAAATAGAGTAAAGAGTAAGTTTTTCTTTTTTCATACAGAAATAAGGCAAATACTTGATGACCCATGCTGTCAACATCAGGCTGAATTAGCAAAGAAATCCAAAGCTCATTAAGGATGAGGGGTTTATAATTTTTGTGCAGATTTAAAACTAGCAGATCAGCATTGATAGGGTCAGTGTGGTTGATATTTTCTTTTTCATTTTTCTGGACAAATTTCCCTTTTTATACCATTGCACTTAATATTTATGCTCACTAGAAAACAAAAATGTTTTTTTATGATTTTGTCTGTAGTCGTATCTAATAGATCTGCTTGGATTAAGCTCTTTAGCAAATTTTTAAGATCAGAGCCCCAGTACAGTATGCAACATTCACTCAATGCTTATATCTCAATGTCTTGCCTTATTTTAACGGACGCCTCTGACCTTCTAATATATTACAAAAATTTGTCTGGGGTTCAAATTAGAGATATTGTTGCTTCTTTTACAAGGTTATGCAATTCTGTGTTTCTGCTGGAGCTTGTTTATTCATATTCATCCAATAATGCTGGTGTTTACTTAATAAAATGTTTTTAAAGCCAGTTGCAACTTAATTTATAAAAAATATATATTATTTGCTTATCTACTTAACATCCCTATTCTATTGTCCAAATATAGAGTATATATATATATATATATTGGTTGGAATTAATCATCCTTTGATAATTTAATGAATGAGTGCTTTGAATTTTTTTAATCAAATACAAGTAATAAACTTCATGGTTTTAGAGATTGGGAAATAGTCCGCCTAACAATGTCTTTGTTGCACCGTCCTTATGATTTTATGCCTTCTTCTGTTAAAAACAACAGAGACGAGACATTGAATGGTGGGAAACAAAAAAAGGTGTAATGACATGGAGCAAGACTCCAACCAAACACTGCAAAGAAAATGCACAGAAAACAGTGATGAAACTGTTACAATTTAGAAAGCAGATGCTTCACTGAAGAGGTGGTCAAAGGACGAAAAAAGCTGCATTATAAAAATAATTTAGAACTGTAGCTCTAGCCAGTGGGATGTAGCATACCACATAAAAGCTCTAACAGAAATTCATAGTGCATCACAATTACACTCTAACAAACCTGGCCTAGCTGCTGCACCCAGTATCCAGAGGTGTGAGTCAGTGGGATGCAGGCAGAGGGCAGCAGTGAGTCCAGCAGTCAATACAGTCAAGGTATAAAAAAAGGGGACAGTTGCATTAGATCTGGGAAAAATCTTTTATACAGTCTAAAAGAAAAGAAAAATACACACAAAGGTGGGCTTCACATACTCACTTAACCAAAAACATCAATACCAAAACCAGTAAATGTGCTTAAAAAACTGCTTCTTTCGTAGATTTGTTGTTTCAGAGGCAAAATTCTGACTTTGTGCCACTCTGACTTGTGCTAGATTTATGCATTAAAAGCTGTGCAAAAAATAATAAGAAGAAGCAGAGATTGAAAAGTTTTTAAGCACAAATGATAAAAACATATTATGAACAGGTTTAGGGAAGTACAGCTGAGTACAGACCAGAAGTTTGGACACACCTTCTCATTCAAAGAATTGTCCTTATTTTCATGACTATGAATATTGTAGCTTCACATTGAAGGCATCAAAACTATGAATTAACACGTGTGGAATTATATACTGAACAAAAAAGTGTGAAACAACTGAAAATATGTCTTGTATTCTAGGTTCTTCAAAGTAGCCACCTTTTGCTTTGATTACTGCTTCACACACTCTTGGCATTCTGTTGATGAGCTTCAAGAGGTATTCACCTGAAATGGTTTTCCAACAGTCTTGAAGGAGTTCCCAGAGATGCTTAGCACTTGTTGGCCGTTTTGCCTTCACTCTGCGGTCCAGCTCACCCCAAACCATCTCAATTGGGTTCAGGTCCGGTGACTGTGGAGGCCAGGTCATCTGGCGCAGCACCCCATCACTCTCCTTCTTGGTCAAATAGCCCTTACACAGCCTGGAGGTGTGTTTGGGGTCATTGTCCTGTTGAAAAATAAATGATAGTCCAACTAAACGCAAACCAGATGGAATAGCATGCCGCTGCAAGATGCTGTGGTAGCCATGCTGGTTCAGTATGCCTTCTATTTGGAATAAATCCCCAACAGTGTCACCAGCAAAGCACCCCCACACCATCACACCTCCTCCTCCATGCTTCACGGTGGGAACCAGGCATGTAGAGTCCATCCATTCACCTCTTCTGCACCGCACAAAGACACGGTGGTTGGAACCAAAGATCTCAAACTTGGACTCATCAGACCAAAGCACAGATTTCCACTGGTCTAATGTCCATTCCTTGTGTTCTTTAGCCCAAACAAGTCTCTTCTGCTTGTTGCCTGTCCTCAGCAGTGGTTTCCTAGCAGCTATTTTACCATGAAGGCCTCTTAACAGTTGTTCTAGAGATGTGTCTGCTGCTAGAACTCTGTGTGGCATTGACCTGTTCTCTAATCTGAGCTGCTGTTAACCTGCGATTTCTGAGGCTGGTGACTCGGATGAACTTATCGTCCGCAGCAGAGGTGACTCTTGGTCTTCCTTTCCTGGGGCGGTCCTCATGTGAGCCAGTTTCTTTGTAGCGCTTGATGGTTTTTGCCACTGCACTTGGGGACACTTTCAAAGTTTTCCCAATTGTTCGGACTGACTGACCTTCATTTCTTAAAGTAATGATGGCCACTCGTTTTTCTTTACTTAGCTGCTTTTTTCTTTCCATAATACTAATTCTAACAGTCTATTCAGTACAATCAGCTGTGTACTGTATCCACCTCCTGCACAACACAACTGATGGTCCCAACCCCATTGATAAGGCTTGAAATCCCACTTATTAAACGTGACAGGGCAAACCATTTCAGGTGACTACCTCTTGAAGCTCATCAACAGAATGCCAAGAGTGTGCGGAGCAGTAATCAAAGCAAAAGTGTGTATATATATGTGTATGTGTGTGTGTGTGTATGTATGCACACACACATAGGAAAGGCCAAAAGATTTTCAACATAAGGAAAAAAATCAAGTTAAGTTGGCAGAAAGTGAATAAAAAAGAAATAACAGCTGTACATACATTGGCAGAAAGCTGCATAGTCAGGTCAGCCACCTTTTCCTGGGATGACTCCAGCTCTCGTCTCAACTTGCGTATTTGCTGCAGACGAATTTTATATCAGGTCTAAGACAAATTGTTCTTCAGACAAAACTGCAAAAGTATTGATGACGTTATTTCTGAAACTGAGTAATATAATGCATGGATGGATGGTGTTAAACACACTACTTTGCTTTGTGTACAACCACAATACGCAAAAAAACATTACATGAAGGTTATTGCACCACAAAAAGGAAAGATAAAAAAAATGGATTTAAATGCACTCTACTTTAATATGGAGAGCATGCACTACGAAATTTAGTGGGGGGGTCCGGGCTGTCTTTAGTACATTTTGGGGAAGGGCACTGGAGATCAAAGAATATTGGAGATTAAACAAAACAGAGTAAGTTATGAGCCGCTGAGATAAGGATCCATGGACTTCCTGGAAAACTGAACACTGCTGGATGACTGGACACATTCCAACAAGTCTGACAGATGCTGCAGCAGAAAGGTATAACACGTGCCTTACCTCTCCTTGAATTCTTTCCTCATTCTTATGAAGCATCAAGACAAGAAAAGGGGATAGAGTGCAGGAATAAGTCTAATTGAATTTGCATTAAAAAAAAAAAAACTATTTACCTATATTTATATTGGTCCAATTTGAACTGTTTAGAGATGAAATCTAAAACATTTTGGAGTAAAACAAAAAAAAGAATTTCTATGTAAGATTGTCTAATGAAGCAGAAGTTTTTTTGATTTTATAAAGAAGAAACGTATTAATATTCTGTGTTATAAAAGTTAGTTTAGAGTTTAAACCATAAGAACTAAACTACAACCAACGTTAGATGTATATTAAAAGGATCTTTATCCATATAAAACAGCTGTGTTGACTCACTGCAGAATAGTTGGATGAAGCATTGGACGCCAAAGAGAGCACAGAGCCATGCACTGAAAAAGACAAAGTAAAGATATCATCTCAAAAACAGTGTTTCATGAACAGACATTCTGATTTATTCAGTAAAGAAACCAACGATCTACATTTAATTAACTGCAAATCTTTCTCATGAAACATTGTTAAAGGATAACTGAATTAGGTTTAAGCATAAACTATAAAAACAAAAAAGTGTCAAACTTTTGGAAAATAGAATAATATTTAACAAATATTTAAGAAGATATTACTCCAAGTATATGACTTTCTTTCTGAATATTAAAAAAATAAATATACCAGTGTTGACATATATTTTTTATATAAAATAATAATAAATAAAAATAAAAGTACAGTAATTAAAATATGTGAATAACTACTATAATTAGTCACTTGAAATAGCAGGGCAGGCCATTACTGTTAGAATGTGCATAACAAAACTTGCCCTTTATCTAAATGACAGCTAAACTAAATTCCAACATTGGAATCTAACATTTTAAATCCTGACTTCACTATCAGTCTAAAATGACCAAGACTTTTCTCCCTTTTGCTTGGGTACGAAAACAAAATGTTCATGCTGAAGTATTCAACCAAAAGAGAGGAAAAGCGAGAAAATTCACCATCCTCTCCTGGTTCACGGAAGGACCCGGATCGGAGCATGCTTTTTGGCCGGTCAGCCAGAGACATACTGCTGCCCACGGGGGAGGATCCATACAGATCACAGACTGTGTCACTGGAGGGGCCTGTGCTGTTGGAGCGTGATATCCTTGGGGTGCCACATGAAATTGGGGCAACTATTGTGCAAAAGAGGCAAACAAAAGAATAAAACTCAGTCCCACATCCACAAAAACAGCAAACAGGACTTCACCCAAGTATAAGAAACTAATTCGAATGATTAAGTGAAGGTCAGCACCATGGTTCCACAAAAGCTTTGCAAACTGGTCTAAAAGGCTGCAGGGGAGTATCGTCTTCTCAGCATCACATTCTCAAGGTTTGACACTATTTAAACATCGATCCATCCATTTTCTATACCCACTTCTTCCGGACAGGGTCACCTGTACGGTAACTTAACAGTCATGTTTTTAGACTGTGGGAGGAAGCTGGAGTACCTGGAGAGAACCCACGCATGCACATGGAGAACATGCAAACTCCACCGACTCAGCCAGGAGTCAAACCCAGGACCTTCTTGCTGCAAGGCAACAGTTCTATCAGCTGTACCACCGTGCAGCCTACTATTTAAACACTTTGATTAAATTAAGTAGACTTGTTCCTCAGAATGGACCTAAATTCCTAGTTCTTAATAAACCCTTACAATATTAGGTTTGTCAAAACTGAAGCAGAAACACTCACCAATGTTTGTTACAGTAGTTTTGCTGGAGGAAGGGTGGAGAAGGCGGGAGGGTGAAGGCAGCTGAGGGGGGCTGTTGCTCTCGGTCATGCTCACTATAGTGTGAGAGTGGCGTCTTTCTGGTTTGCTTCCATCGCTGTCTGAGAGGCTCGAGCCGTAGCGTCTAAAGAGAAGGTTGTTTTACATGAAAACAGTAACGTCGAAGTAAACTGGGAGAATTTAAAACATGCAATGGTATTTGGACTCACTCTAAGCCTTTCTTTGGCAAAGTATTCCGGTCTGTTTGCAAACTGTAAGAAAATAGATTAAAAAATTTGCTTGGGATTACTTCCAGTGAAAAAAAGTCCTGCAGAATCACATTACTAAAGATATACAGTATGTTGTGTTTTATTAAAAAAACCTTAATTTCACTTTGCTAAGACATCTCATTGGTTTGTATCACAATGCATTTGTTCATTGAAGCCATATAATAGACTAAGCACTTTAGAAAGCAAAGCGTGGGATTGTCTAAATGTGCAGTTGTTTGCCAGAAAGTAAATTGGATGATCTTCACCTTGAGAGAACAGCATTTCTGTGATGGATCCAAACCTTCACCTCTTATTCAAAATGATAGCCCACACTTCTTGTTCCCATAAAAGCCACACAAAATTAAAATGGATGTTTGCTGGCTGCCAAGGGACCCTGTATTTATGCTTACTTTACAAAAAAACAGCTAGTTATCAGTGGCAAGGACAAATGCAGTTCTTTCTGCCAACATTTTAGTGCTTGTAGTTGTCGTCGGATATGAACTTTGCTCCACTTTATCCATCTTTTATTCAGATCACCCGAAAATGCCTCTGAGAGCCACCATTACGACCAATAAATAAAATTATTTTTTTATTTAAATTTGATTCAAAATTTTGTAATTTAGCTTTGTTCAATCTTTATAATCTAACAGAATTATTAATTAATTGTTCCGTTGATTTTAAGGTCATTTTGAACCCCGAGAAATGTATTAGAGATCTCTCCATTTATAAGGGAGAAATCACTTCTTCAAACGAATTTTTACAAGTTATAAGACTTATCGATTTATGAATATAAATATATTTGAATGTAGCTTAATATCACTGCATGTTTTTTCTTTGCTCTCTGTCGTCCTTCCAGACCAGTGTCTAAAATGTTTTCTTTCAATGGCATGGACTTAGGGTTTTATGTTTTTCTTAATTAGTTCATTTGAAATTAAGAATAACTGAACCTGCCATTTGCTTTATGTAAGACTACATACAGTCATATTTAATAAATTAGAATATATGTTCCAATGAGGAGTGTTTGACAGATTAAAAGTATTTTTTTAAATAGCAATCTTTAAGCAAAAAGCCCACATTTCTGTATCAAAAAAGTTTTTTTTTGGTCTCCTAAATGTTGCGTTTTCATTAGGCTGTAAGCAGAGAACCATAATTGACAGAAATAAAGGCTTGAAAACATCAGTTAGTGTGGAGGTAATCTGTATAATGTATTTCACTTAACGAGCTTACTTAAATGAATGAACTTTTCAACAATATTCTAATGTACTGAATGCTTTTGTATACAAAGAAGCTGATGGAAACATATTTTGCCACAACCTATTCTCAAAATAATGCACAAACTTGCCTATCCGAGAGGTTGAGCGACGTCCTACTCCCGCCCCTCCAGGTTCCTGCACCCCTCTCTTCCTTATCGCTTGTAACAGGTTGTAAAAGCCTTACACTAGAGGGCACACTCATCTGGAGGGGTAAGGACTCCAAGCTGCGATGCATCCCAGAAAGTTTGGGGTAGAGCACGGGGGATCCACTTAAGCTCAGGCTTTCACTGGTATAGGAGGGAGAATCAATATGGAGCACAGGCGCCGGACTCGGAGTGAGACGGGTGGGTGTGTGGGAAGCAGCCAGGTCTTGAAGCTTAGAGTATGGTGGTATTTTAGGTGGAAGGTCCTGGATGGTCACACAGCAGTCAAGACTGTTTGAATTCATCTTGTCCAGGTGAGCTAAGCTGGGCGGGCGACCAAGAGACTTAGTATTCAGCATCCTAAGGGTCAGAAGGAAGACACAAGATGTCAAAACTAGAAGTAGAACAAAATCTGTTATTGTATGTGGGTTTTTTATTTTCTCAAAGTAGTTACTGTTTTTATCCATATTAAAATAACACAGTGCTTGTATTAAGGAGAGCCCATCGTAGTTACACTTTACAAGGTCTTGATAGAACTGTTTGTAATGTTTTTTAGTTATCTGCAGTATAAATCCACAGAAACCAGGTTCCCATAACTCAGATTTCTCTGAACACGTTCTTTATGTAGCCCTGTTAATTATTAAAAAATAACTACAGCCCTTTTTCTTTAAATCAACAATTGTTTTGTTTTGCTAATTGTCAGAAAAATTCCGAACCAAACCTCTATGGTTAGCAGTGTTTTAGTGATCTGGGTGAGCTGTAGTTTAATGAGACACCTTGGTGTTGTGGGAGAGGAGAGTTCAGGGTATCTGCTGCTGCTTGTTCGTCTCAGGCCGTGCAGTTTCACAGCAGGCTCTCCAGCACACTCCGACTGACTGTCTTCCCCTTTTAGAGAGCAACAGTCCATTTCAGCTCCAACAGCCTTAGCCTTGGCCCGTTCCTTTTCCTTTTCTCTGTCCGTCTGGTTCACAGGACCAACGCTTGCTCTGTTTAACAGTTTACCAGTGCAGCTGCTTGGCTCTTTCATCCTGGGCCCTGTAGAGGCCAAGGGCACAGGTTTCAAACTCAACAGAGTGGGTTCAATGGTACCACTGACAGGACGAGCTGCTGGGCGTCCAATCACACTCAGAGTGCTCGATTTGGCTGGTCGAGGCAGGCTGCGGTACTGAATGCTGTTTCGGGCATTTGGCCCCAGGAAGGTGTGCTCACTGCTGGCATCGAAACTGTTCTTTCTACCCAGGCTTGTTCCTCCACCTACAGGCTTGACAGGGATGCCAGATGACTTGGGACTTTTCCCCACAGTAGCAGAGCCCCCGGGGATATGGGCGCCCCCTGCTGTCATAACAGATGCAGTACCGCTGGCTGCTGATGGTTTCTTGTAGCCAAAGGAGCCTCCAGCAGAAGGTTTGACCAAACCTGATGGGGGCTTGCGGTGCTCTCCATGAATATCTCTGCCAGCATCTGAACGGGACCGTTGGAGACCAGCAGTTTTGATGGAAATTTTGGATTTGTCCAGAGGCTTCTCACTTTTAGGTGCTACAGAAAGAAAGAAAAAAATAGAATACAACATTATTTTAGAGCTACTGAGACATGTAACTACATTTTTTTTATATTTTCCTTGTTCGTCTTTGGACTTGTAGACTTTACACTGACCCATACATTTTCCTTTGAAAATAATTTATTCACTTAAGTCAAACCATGGACTTAGGTGTGGGAAAATAAAATGAAAAGTAAACCATTGTAGTTAAAAAAATCAAAGAGAGATTATTATTTTTACCATGGTATGCTTTGTTATGGATGAAAGGATATTTAAGGGAGTTAATCAGAGTATTTCTGCAGACACAGATGGTAAAAGATAATAGTAGCATGTGTGCACAACTTTAAACAGAGATTCTCCTCCTTTTTTCATGTAGTGTGCAGTATGAATCAAAGCCAGACTTAGACTAACAAATGCATCTCTTCATTCTTCCTGATAACAAGCAGAAATTTGACATGACTGTTACATAAACACTGTATCATGTTTGCTTTCAGAAATTGGGGAGATAATTGATGACATGGATTTACAAGTTAAATCAAATTAAAAGTAAGAACAGTTGGCAGAATTCCTTAGAGAATATAAACAGGAGGTGTGGAGAAATCTAGATAAGAAAAATATGCCACAGAGTCTCACTTGCAACTTTCAGCATACTCTGAGAGGTATGGGTGATGGGTGAGGTCACGCCAACAGGAGGATTTCTGCCCTTCTTGAAGCTTCCTGGTTGACACAAACTCTGAGGCTTCTTCATTTCCCCTTTAACCCCAAAATCTTCGCTGAGGCTCGGAGGCTTCTTTCTCCACTTGCTTGGGGCTTCTGTTTTAAGGCTTCCTGAGTTGAAGCTGCAACTGTCAAGCTTGTAGCTGGCTTTGCCGTCCTCGCTGTACCAAGAAAGGCCACTTTCCACCAGGGATCGCTTCTCTGCATCAGTGCGGAGCTGAAGAGAGAAAGGGAGGAGGCACGGTGCAGGTAACAATTAAATGTTGCCTTTGTTATCTGTACAATAAAATGTTTTTTGTAGTTTGTTTTGTATACAAGCTTCATTCCAGTGGAAGAATAGAAAGATAAAATTATACACAAAAGAGAGCGGAAGATAACAGCATATGAAGACAAAGGAAGGGAAGTAAATTTAAGGATTTCAAACTTTTGAAGACAGTAAGAAAAAATGTTGAGTTGGAAAATGTAATGCACTATATTTATAAAAATGACAGTTACACGTTAATAGATATCATGTGGTGCAAGTGGAGGTGGCACTAAGGACAAAATCAGGCTTGCTGTTTCTTGGCATGTTATTAAAGTGATATAAAGCGGCAGATGGCGCATGGAGTGGCAGTAATTGTTATGTCTTCCCTCCAAGCGTTCTCCAGTTTAGCGAAAGCACATCTTTTTATTGTCTACATGAAGGGTAGAACAACACTGACTAATACAAAGTGAAAGAAAGAAACAATTTACTCATATAGTAAACCTCCAACACGTAATACAATATTTTCCTTACACATACAATTGAAACCAGATATTTCTATACACTGTATAAAAAGTCACATGACTTTTTTTCACAAAGTCTGATATTGGTTCCTGGTTTTGGTCACTCCAAAAAATTTATGTTCTTCTCCTTCAGTCACTGTGGAAATAATTGGAAGGCGTGCTTATGGTAATTGTCCTTTAGGAAGATTAATTTATGCATAAGCTTTAACTTCCTGGCTAATGTCTTCAAATGTTGCTTTAATATTTTCACATAATGTTCATTCCTCCTGATGCCACTCATTTTGGAAAGTGCACCAGTCCCTCCTGGATCAACACACCCACGCCACATAATTCTCCAACCCCAATACTTCACAGCTGGAATAGCATTCTCAGACTTGCAAGTTTTTCTGACTTTCCTCCAAATGCAACAATGATCATTACAGCAAAGCAATTAGTTTTATCAGATCTTAGGAAGTGACTCCAAAAATTAAGGTATTTCTCCCTGAGCGAATTTACAAACTTTTGTTTTATTGATTCTTTTTTTTGCTTTTGAAGTAATGGCTTCTTTCTCACTAAGTGGCATTTCAGCCCATGTCAGTACATAACTTGCTTCACTGTGGACTACGACTTTTTCTTTCCAGCTTTAGCCATCATCTTTATAAGGTCTTTTGCTTTTGTTATGGGGTTGATATGCACATTCCGCACCAAAATATATCTCTGCGACACAGAACGTGTTCCTTTCTGAATTGCACGATGCCTGGACATGTTCTTTTTACTTGTATAATTGTTTGAACAGACTAATATGAAACCCTCAGGCTTCTGGAAATTATGTGCAAGAATAAACCAGAGTTGTACAGGTCCAACATTTTCTTCCTGAAATCTTGGCTGATTCCTTTAGGTTTTTTCATGATGCCACTAAATGGGCTCACATCTAACAGGAAATAAGACAAGCAGAGCAAGAAAACACATTGTCACGGCTCACCATAACAGAAGAGCTCCTTCTCGATCCCAAAGGTGTGCTGGGAAGGGAGTTAAGAGATGAACTGGCATTGAATTCCTCTGAGCTGAGGTTCTCTGAGCCATCACCATCACCATCGCTGAGTCCGCTGCTGATAGAGCTGCTCTCATCCCAGCTGAAACAAAACAAGATAATCGCTTATAAAAGTATGTCATCTGCCTTTTTAAGTGAAGCAAGTGTATACAGCATGAAAAAAATCTGTAGGCTTTAAAAGTCAAAAGAAACACTAATTTAAATGTAGCAGGCGCTTCAATTTAGCTAATACATCATCATTTTCTTTCATGTTATGGATTTCTGACTTTATTCACACACACAGACCCAAAAAACACATAAAGTTACAGTTTCATGATATTAAAGAGACATTTTGACGGAAGAAACCTTCTCTCAGGCGGCTGGTGTTACAAATAGTGTTCTGTAGTGTCAACCTGAAAGTCTAAACAGTTTGTGGCCAGGATGTGTGGTGTCTGCAAAGATGTAACCTGTCCTTTTCCTGACCCCAGACCTGTTCAGGTCCGTTCTGTTCATCAAATTTATCCGGTTCACCTGCACCTTGTCAGTCTGTCTTGCTCCACCTGGTTTTCACTCCATATACACACACCTGTTCAGTTAGTCATTGCGGAATCATTGTGTCTCAACTCATGTCTTGTTTTGTGGACCATGCCATGCCTGTCAAGCCAGCCTGCTTCTGTTTTGTTCCTGCCTCTGCTAAGAGTGAGTTTTTGTTTAATTAAAGCCTTAAGTCAACTACCGTCATGCTGCCTGCTTGTTTGCGTTCTGGGTTCCTCCGTAGCACAGACCTTAACAGAGCCGAGTCAAGATATAAATTTGACAGCCCGTGAGAGTTACCTAAAGAAGACTGTGGACAAGAAAGATCCTCACAATCCAATACATTTGGAGAATATTTCCAAAGCAGGGTGGGCAAATATTGGCAAGTTGAGATGAGAAATATTGATAGACTCATACCAATGAAGACCAAATGCTAAAACTGAATCAAAGGAGCTTTAACAAACTATTAATTTAAGGGTTTTCACACTTATGAAACTGGGTTATTGTAATTATAAATTACTTTTTTTTACAATTTTTCTTCTAACAGATTTATGTTTTTAATTTACAAGATAATGTAACATTATATGTGGACAAATCATTAAAATGATTATGATTTTTTTTACCACCATTTTAACAGGGGAATGTACACATTTGAGAGCCACTGTACAAGATACATTTTCTTGGTCTTTATTTTTGAAGATAAAACCAGAAAATCGTATTAAAACAAAGTGTTTCGTTATTAATAGCCTTACCTTGTTTATATTTGAAATGCTTGTCAATCCTTTTAGTCTTTGCATGACGGAAACCAGGAATATGCTTTTATATGCCCTCACCTTCCAACACTCTCCAGCCCCTCAATCTTCTTAAACACTTTTAGTGAATCATATCTCAGACAAGCATATCAGGACTCTGGAGGGGTGCCATAGAAAGCAAAAAAAAGTTAATTGCCACATGAAGCATGCACTTCGTTGTTGTACTCCCACGCTCTCTCTGTCTGGGTTTTACCTCACAGAGCAGACAACGTGGCTTGTAATATCAACAGCCCACAGACGTTCCTCTAAGACTTGACATCTCTCTGGGGTTATTCACGGCCCCTCTGTGTCGCCCCTCACAGAGGAGGTATTGTCTGAGAATACCACAAACATTTGCACTGAGTGGGAATCGTTAAACTAATCTAAGAGTTGATGATGTTGTAAATCTTTTTGAAATTTTTAAATCAAAGCTTTATCCTCTTGTTTTTGAACGCAGACTCAGAAGTTTTTCACCCATAGCCGCAAATCAGTTGCTAAACCATCACTATTATAAATGGTCCAAATCAGCACCTTAAAGCAGTGTAACTCACAGCTCCTTCTCTGTTTTACAACTCCAACCATGCCACTCATTTCCTGCCATGTTATTATATCCAATTCTGAACGTGTACAAGCCATTTTTGTCTCCCTGTGTTTTTCTGTGCAATCCCATGTTCCATGCCTTTGCTAATTGCAGACTTAAGACCCACAAAGAGCATTTTCAGCTCAGAGGAAAAAACCAACAAAGAGGAAAAGAACTTATTGAACTCAAGGAATGACTCAGCTTTAAATGATCATATTAATTTACCTTTTTCACTGTGCCACATTTCTGTGAGCCAGTACAAATTGTATAACAAGCTGTGGTTACCAGTGGTAATGATGGAGATCATAATTATACAGAGTCTGAGCTGGGCTTCCTTTTATGCTCTCAGAAGATCTCGTGTTTAGAGTTGAAAAACTAGCCTCCTGTTAGACTAAAACTGTTTCATCCTTTGGTGACATCTTGACTAAAGTTTTGCACACTTTGCAACATCTGTTTTAGTGTCTTGCCCAGCGGTACATCGACATGTGACAGGAGGAAACTGGAATCAAACCCACAACAGATTGCAAGACGACTACTTTTCCCACTTAGCCACACTCACCCTTGAGTCAAAGCAGATGTGACAGGCCTGCTTAAGCCACTGACCTGAATGAACTTGCTGAAACTGACACTTCTTACATTAGTTTTTGTGAGGAACAAATCCTTTCGTACACACAAGAACAATAAACCATGGTTTACTTCACATCTACGAATGCTGCGTCAGACCAAAGAAGAGGCTTACAGCAGTGTGGACCGGGACCTGTAGAACCAGGCAAACAACAAACTGACCAAGGAGATCAGGATGTTTATATTTTTGTCCACCTTGATAAAAACCCCACTTGGACATGAAAAAAAGAAACCCCAGATCATGAACATGCCATGACTAGGGCTGCAACTAACAATTATTTTGATAATTGATTAATCTGTCGATAATTGTTTTGAGTAATCGATTAATAACCGGAGAGCAAAAGGTGCTAATAGGAGATATTTTACATAATTTGAACCAGGTGAAGCTATAACTATGCCGCTTGAGGAGTTCTGGATAGAGTATATTTACCGACAAAGAAAGTTTTTCATCTTAAATACAATTTTTTGTATAATTGTGTATTCTTTGAGCAAATGGCATGTTTTAGAGTCTTTATATTCTAGGTAATGATTATTCGATTACGAAATTAGTTGACTTTAAATTCAATAATCAATTAATCATGATTAATCCAATTAATTGTTTTAGCCCTAACCACCACCATGTGGGTATGATCTCTGGGCAATGGTCAGTGTTGATTTTGTGTCAGATTTATCTCTTACCAATTAGTGCCCAATTTTCATGTTTTGTTTAATCAGCCCATGTCACATTATGCTACAGGGTTTTGGGAGTTTTTAGCCAGTTATTTAAGTATTTATTTATTTTATGGTTTCTGTGATGCAGTGCAACACAAAACATCGTAAATAGTCACTGCAGTACATGAAATAGACCATAACATTTAATTTGTTACCTGCACAGACAGGTTTAATTATATTGGAAAGAGCAGTGGTAGTCCTGCCCATTAACTATGATGGGTAAGGTTGGATAAGACAAATTGTTGATGTGTAGTAGCACTTAATCATGTGATTTTTGTAACCACAGGATATTTATTCTTCTGTTAATAAATGATCTACATAATTGGTTTTGGTTGTAATTAAAGCTAGGCACATTTAAGTTATAATTGAATAATTTCTTTATTTAACTGTGGCACTTTTTGAACGCCATACCTGAGGGACACGTTTCAATAATAGGCATATCTAACAATTACACTGCAATGTCCACCCAGAATAAAATCTCGTTTCACTAACCGTCTTTAATGTGTTCAAAACTTTTTTGTTTTTGTTTTTGTTTGTTTTTTGCTTTCAAAATGCCCAACATGCATGCATTTTGCTTGATTTAAATTCTTATTTCATATCCCAGCAGTCCTAAATGGACAACGTGCAGTTAAACACTAGACGCCAAATAAAGCCAAAAAGGACGCTGAATTTGAAGGAAATTAGCGGCTTTAAATGTACCGAAAAACATGCAGTCAGGGAGTTACCTTGGTGTTAAAAGTAAAGTCCGCCTTGCTCCTGTCGCTGAACGCAGCGGAGGCACTTTTAAAACACGACCGCTCATTTGTGTCTGTTCTAGCTTTTAATTTTAAGTGACAGCAAATACCCTTAATTATCCGTGAGCGAGTCGTATTCACATCCTCCGTAAGCGAAGACCCATTCTCACCAGCCCTTCAGCCTGCAGAAAGGAGCCAGGCTACACCCATCCCCACAGAAAACGAGAGAGAGAGAAAGCGAGGGAGGGAGAGAGATGGAGGGAGGGAGAGAAAACTGACTCCTATATTCAATGAAAGGATGAGCACCAATGATGACTATGGCAATTCTACTAACCCAGTGTGTTTAACTTGCTATCAAGGAATTAAATTACACACATATTAGTTTGCAACAAAAATATTCTATTTGTATGAATACGTTTTAATCAAATCTCTCGCTCTGAAATAGTTAGAAATAACTTAAAACCGTTCCTGTGCTTTTTCCTGTATGTTTGTTGACAGATCGTAAAGGTTTTAATAAAAGCTATTAAGAAGGAACAACTCAGTCTCATAAACTACACCAGTCATTCCCGCAGTGTGGTCATTCACGTTGCCTTTAGATAACAACGTTTCAATTTAAAGGTTCTTAGTAATGTGAACGACTTCTGACAATCAAGAAAATCCCACAGGTATATCATATTTTAAAAATTGACTGTGGCTCAGTTTCCTTCTGTCACATGTGGAGGGCCTATGGAGAGCCATTTCATTCAAAATTAAATAAATAAATAAATACTGCTATTGATAAATTATTAATAAATATTCCATGAAATAAATAAATATCCCTATGAAATAAAAAATAATTATGTTAAAAGAAATTTTCATCTTATTTTATTTAATTCATTTCAAGATTGATTTAATTTACTTAAAGATTTATTTAATTTACTTAAATATGTATTTATTTATTTCATAATGCAGTTTTATTTTGTGACACTTTTATTTTGTAAAGCTACTTTACGTATTTCAGTGACTTACTTTTTAACCCCATTTTTCATTTTAAGCTCCTTTTATTTCATGTTCTTATATTCAAATGAGGGGGCGGAGTTTTATCTCTGGGGCGGCGCTTGGACAGCAGGGCCGAGCTCAATTCCTGGCAGTGGCCGGCAGAACCTGCCTGCCAGAAGACAGCATGCCGGAGGGAGCCTGGCTCCCCTGGTGCCAGACCAGGTGTAAAAGCCTGGCACAACGGTTGCTGCTGTTTTTGTGGAAACCAATGCTGATAATCGGTAAAGATGGGAAATAAATAGCACTATGTGTATGTATGAATGACGTGCTGAAAGGATGACGAAGACTTATTGCTCAAACTGTCTGTTTATTATAGAGCACGAGTGGCTATTCTGAATTGTCACTCACAGAAAATTATTAATAAATGCTTAAAAACACGCTGGCACTCTATGGAAGTCCCTGGCCACAAGGCTGCCACAGGGTGCCATGGGGTGCCAGACCGACTGCAAAAGCCCTTAACATGCTGCCACAGCGGCCGCTGCTGTTTTTGTGAAAGCCAATGCTGATTATCGGCAAACAGGATGTCGTTCTTGTTGCCTGTTAGTCAGTGATTACTTTCAAATGATGATGTCATTATTGGTTATTATTTAATAAACAGCGTTAGACCCATAACAAGGTGGCTGTATTTACTTGAGATGGAAAATAAATAGCACTATGTGTGTGTATGACGTGCTGAAAGGATGACAAAGACTCATTGCACAAACAGCTTCCACAAAAACAGCGGCAACCGCCGTGGCAGGCGTTTACGCCCAGTCTGGCACCAGGGGAGCCAGGTTCCCTCCGGCATGCTGTCTTCTGGCAGGCAGCGGCATGCTTCTGCTGGCCACTGCCACGAATTGAGCCGTGCTGTCCCAGCGCCGCCCCAGCAGATAAAACTCCGCCCCCTCATTTGAATTGAACGGGTTAAAGAGTAAAAGTCATATGTAAAGTAGCTTTACAAAATAAAAGTGTCACAAAATAAAACTTCATTATGAAATAAATAAATATTTAAGTAAATTAAATAAATCTTGAAATGAATTAAATAAAATAAGATGAAAATTTCTTTTAACATAATTTTTTTTATTTCATGGGGATATTTATTTATTTCATGGAATATTTATTAATAATTTATCAATACCTAATAACTGTAAAGTTGCTGAACCATTGATTTTACAGCAAGCCTCATACTGAGGCATTTATTTATTTAATTTTGAATGAAACGGCTCTCCATAGGGGGCAAGGCACAAGTTGCCTATGAATTAATTTCTGCACGTTTCTGAGAACAACTGAATGTAGCTCCAGCGCTTTGATTGTTTATTATGACTAGAATAGCATCACTGTATAAATTCAGTGAAGTTACCTTTTAACTAAACAAACGTATCATATAATGTTACACAAATTACATTACTGTTTTAACATGACTCCAATTTTAGCTACCCTAATTGGTTCTCTGGTAAATCTAGAATAGAATTAAAACTTATTCCTCTGTTAAGGCCAGAACAAACATATTCTTATATATTGACTATGTGAAGTTTTATATATTCCCAGAGCACTTTGCTGTCACGCAAGTGTTCTTGTGGTTCCCAGACTATCTATAAGTAGGATGGGAAGCATTTCAATCAGTTATTAGACTTTTATTTTGTGGATGTAGCTCCTAGCTTTTGTTTTATTCATCGTATAGATCTACTGGCTCAGATATTTTCCATTTAACTACTTTTATTTCATAAACAACGCCACTAGCGAAGCTACTACTACTACCTCATCGCTATGTACACAGATTTTTTCCCCCATAGCGAATAAGTCTGGAAAAAAAAAAACTTTTTTTTTTCATGTTAGCCATTTGTCTTCTCCAACACTCCAGTCAGTCTCAGCAGATGGCCTATAACACTGACCTGGGTTCTGCTTGTGTTTATTTCTTTTAAAAGGGAGTCATCCCTTTCTGCTTTTGCCGTGTTTGCTCAGTAGGAATTGTGGTGAAGTCAGTGACTTGATGCAATTATCTGTCTACTGCAACCACTTGCTTGCTCAGTATGAGGCTTGCCGTAAAATCAATGGTTCAGCAACTTTACAGTTATTACGTAGTATTAGATGTTTTGGAATGAGATTAAACAATTAGTTCAGCAATTTATTTGTAAAAATCTGTCAAACCTATGAGGAATGTATCCTAATAATTGTTGTTGTATTTTTTTTTAGGCTTTTGTTTTTTTTACCACTTGAATTGGAACTTAAACTCTGATATAACAACTGCTAGCTGAGAAATATCCCACTCCTGCACTAAACTAAATACACTAAGTACATTTAATATAATAATGCTACCTCCTCTTATGAAAGTCAGCTTTTTTAATGAAAAAAAACTCTGAAACCTCTAATATCAACTGATCTAAACCTTTTGTTTAAATAAATGCTAGAGAATAAATCATAGTGATCTGAATTTATGACACTTAAACAAATCAACTAAAATTATGCTTTAATAAACAAACCAACAAAAAAGTAGGAGGTTAAAAGCCAGCTCAAAGGAATTGTTTAACTTATTTTCTCTAAGGAATGATTTACTACCAAACATTAAGGCATTTTATTAATTGCAGTATGGAAAAAAATGCAGTGCAACGTAAAAATCTAAATCCCTGCAAGTGAAACCACAAGCCCACAGATGACACAAGGATCTCCAGTGATGCATGAGCAGCCTTGGAAAACCCAACCTCCCCCTCTCATTAGTAGTGGAACAGTTATATTCATTGCGATTCCTGGTGATCTCAGTTCAGTAAAACACTTCAGGAGGCCAAAGCTTTGGGCCAAGACAGGTCTGCACGCTGTCCACATCATCACTCAAGATATGCTTATCCAACAGGTTATTTAAATGGAATTTGAGGCAATAGGGGGCTGTATATGACCAAACAACATACTCAGCAGGTCAAATCATTTTAAAGCATTAAAACATAAAAGGATCAGGTCAGAATGGAAATCAATCAATAGAAGCACTCATGAGTTATTAACTTTAAAACAAATCAAACTACAATTTGTTGTTTATTACAATAATATTTTTACTCATTGCCCCATATTTTAAAATAAAAAATAATGATTAAAACTTCATAGTGATCTTTTTTTCGAAGTAAAACAAGAACAAAACAAGAATAGAATAAAACAATTGTCTATCTATCAGTGAGAGTGGCAGACAGGCCTTTTATAACAGAAGAAACAAATTGAGCTGCTATTTTAAAAAAGGTTTGTTGTGTCTGCCTTTTTGAGCTTCTTATCTTTACCTCCTCCCTGTGATGACAATATTTGGCACCTTCTCCATTGATTGGGATCTTGGGTGTAAAATTAACTAAAATGAACCAGTCTTGTATTGCTGAAATACATCTTTCACCAAAAAATTCAGAAAAATCTAACCTTTAATTTCTGCTCACCAGAAATTATGTTAACACAATTATTGAATTGTAAAACATCTACACCACAATTACTAGCAATTCTAAGAATTAATTTAAACTGAAGATAAATGAGGCATTTTTAAACTCAGACTTTTTATAGCTAAGTGTAAGAACTCTTAATTAACCACCCCTGAATTTCTGTTTCCCTGGGGTTTGTTGCCTTTGTAATTGAGAGAGCCATTTTTGCCCTCTTAGCACTTGGTCAGTTCTTCAGTTCTTCTCTAAATAACACATACGTAGTATATATATAAATATATATATATATATATATATGTATAGTATCTTGCTTGCTTACACATCTACTTATTTCTTATAGGTGTACAAGCTCTCCTAGGTGTAAAAGCTCTATATTTTCCCCTCAGCAAAACAGATCTTCATCTTGTAGACAACAGGAAGGCTGAGTAAAGCTCCTCATTTTTATTCTTTTGCGCTTTTTACAAAGTTTGTATCAGCAGGTCTAAGCTTTACCAAAAACTGGAGACCAGAAATGTGTTACAAATTCTGGTCAGTGCATCTGTAATGCTTCTGGTAAGGGAGGGAAAATCTCCAACACTCACTGTTAGAGAACTGCAGCAGAGTTGCATCTTATGGTAACTAAATCTCCATGACAACAATTTATTTCAAGGCTTTTGTACACACCTTTACTTGGTGTTCAATAATAATGGAAAACACTGTATGTTCTCCAGCCTGTTGCTTTGCTAACAAACAACATAAATCATTTGTATGATACTTTTTGATCACATAAGGCATTTATTCCTTAAAAAATATATGCATATTTGTTTGCCAGGAATGATAATTGATCTAAACTGTTTACAGTATGAAAAAAAGAGTGTCGGTGCTCACATATCCTGTTTATCTCAGCCAGACCACACTGCTACAAAAAAAGCTGTCATCCAAACAGCCTTCAAGCCATGTTTGCACTTTATAGCAACAACTGACCTACACTGATAAGCAAATGGGTTGTTTAAGAAACCTCCTCTGTACATTTGCTTTTTCATGTTTTGTAAAACTGCCAACATGAGGTTTTGGGACATTTTCAATTGGTGAAAGCAGAGGGAAATCAAACCAACTGGCATTGGCTGAGGCAAAAAATCATTCTCACAGTATGACCCACGCACTGTTGCTGCCTTCTTCTCTTGTGGTAAACTGGGCTTGCAACATGTTTGATTGATTAGTCAAATAATAATAAAACAGTAAGGACAGAATAAAAAACAGGAAAGAAAAATCCTTTTAACTTTAAAGAAGAAGCTTATGATGGAGTGAAAGAGGACATGAAGGTAGTGGGTGTGAGAGAAAAAGATGCAAAAGATAGGGTTAGTTGGAGACAGATGACTAGCTGTGGCGACCCCTGAAAGGAAATAGCCGAAAGAAAAAGTACTTTTCACTTTATTCTCATCAAATAACATTACATTAGTAGTAAAATAAACCATAGCTAAATCTAGTTGGGTAATAAAATAGGTTGAAAAAGTAGTCAAAATGTGTATTTTGTTTTAAGTATCTGGACTGGCAAGGAACATCAATATATCATCTTGTAAATGTAGTTGATATCAAAATGTATCCATTTGGCAACTTTTAATCCTGTAGGACAATGCTGCACTACCCGGTGGTCTTCCCAGTCATTCAGAAAGTCAAGCTAAATTGGAGTTATCTATTATAAGCCTTAAATGTATAATCTGCATGAAGAATCTTCTAATTTATGCAGTTTCCATGTCACGTAATAAGATAAGGCCTCCAGCAGGGGGCAGAAATAATTCAAGCTTACCATGGCATATAGTCAAAATGTAGCGTACTTCCCCTTTCACAGTGTATCAAAATGAAACACCACTTGACATTCAAGAAACTAAATGATACTCGTGATGCATAGGACCATTAGACATTTGTCTGTTGCATTTTGTTTTGAAGCACAGTGGGGGAAATTACTTCAGAAGGAAAGCATCACCACATAGCACCCTGTGCGAGTCTTTTATGTTGGCATAAATACATTTTATTCCAGACGAATAAAGATAAAAGGAAGCACACCTCATATCCTTCTGGTGCATTATTTTTACCTGTTTCAAGGTAAAAAACAAATAGGATTGGGCAGCTTTCATTACAGAACAGTGAAATAAATGGTTCTGAGATCAGTGCAGCATCACTGACTTTGTCTGTATTCTCCATACTTCTGAGGGGCCTAAAAATATGGACACGGTAGTCAGTTATTGTCCCAGAAACTTATTGTAGAGTCAAGATTGTTCTGAGGAATCTTCAGATGAAGCTGGCAATCCTATTGATGCACCCACTGGAAAAACAGTGTCATGTGGCAACAAATAGCCAATTGAGTTTTTTTTAATATTGTTTCACTTCACAAGTTTGTTCTAACCTGTTTATGTTTAGCGCTTTTTTGCTAAGCAAAATGCTTGCTGTGTATAGCTTATACAAAAAAATCTTCAACTAAACCATTAAATATACATTTCTGTACCAACTTTGGCAAACAACAACAACAACAAAAAAACAGATGCCAGGTGAATTAAATTTAAAGATATAATCTAAAAAAAATAATTTCCACCTGGGGCTGAGTGGCAAACACAACGCTGCATATCCAGACAACCACACGCAGACATGATACAGGGATGATTCATACTCCCTGGGGTGCTGCTGTAATGGTTTATTATTCACAGTGCTCAGGACACTGGTGCATGTGAAGGCTGGTTTTCAGGGAGTCTTTGTAAGTCACTATTTCAGTGACTCTTGCTGAGAACTCCATGCTGACCCCAGATGTGTTTCAAAGCTGTCAACTGTGGAAGAGTGTGTGCACTGTTGGTTTAACAGTGACTAATGATATACCATAATAGACAGTAGAATTTTGTTGATTAAATAAATGTAAAAAACAAATTTGCACATTTTAAAATGATACAGGGGTAGTTAGAAGGACTCAGAATTTAGAAATCCTTTACACGGAACTGCATTCTTTACAGAACACACCTGATGCTGTTGCCTCATGAAATTGTAATCTTTGAAGTGACTACCAAGGACCAAAAGCAGCAAGGCTAAAGAGCAACGTTTGTACAGATAGGTTTAAATGGGTCAGAAAAAAACATGGGAGGCTTTAACAGTCTGGGAGGTACCAAGTGACTAAGACCAGAACTCAGACAGGAAAGGGAAATTGAACACAGACTGCTGAGAGAACCGATCCAGGATCAGATGACTGCCGAAAACCCTTAGTGCATTATGCAATGCATTTGCCAATACACAGTTTCCATGAGTGAGGCTGTTAGTTTGCCAGATTTGATAACTGACCTAAATGTAGCACATGCAAAAAATTAAAGAGATTCACTAACTACAATGAAAATACCTTTGTTCCTGTTGCAACATTTGTCAAATGCTTACCCACAATTTAGAGAAGCAATGGCAAAGGGTATCACATACATTTAGAACTTTGTAGAGTATGTGTCATAGCATTATCTATTAGAAAAACATGTTCTGAATTTATCCAAACTGACTAAAAAAACTGATTTTCCCCACAGTGTCATTGCTAATCTGGGGAATCCCATCTTGCAAATATCAAAAAAAAAACAATTTCCATTACACTGTGTTGTCCCTCCAAGACTAATTAGAAAACAATCTAATCAGTATGTCTCATCATAGCCTGTTTCAACAATAACCTACTTGAAGTACTGCTTTTCTCCTGCTTTTTCAGGCCTTTTCTCTCTCACACAAACCACCGGTTGAATTTCTCACATGCATCCTTCACACATTCATTTGATTCAGCAGCTACCAAACTGACACACAAGGCAGCCCATCACTGGGTCATTGGAAGACGGTTGCCATGGCAGCACATCCCAACTTGTGTCGGTGCACGACTGTGATCAGTAGTGACGCTGCTGCTGAACCAGCCTTCCTCCTTTGCTCTGCACCACTGCCTCTGTGCTGCTGTATAGAGAAAGGTCCATAAATGTCTTCTTACTTACCATGAACCTACCGTGTAAAGATATATTAATTAATATGTGTAATATGTGACACTCTAAATGTCTTGTTTTCCATAATGGAACATAAATAATTGAAAACTGAACCATTTGACCCATCATTAAAGAAAAATCTGAATATTTTTAATTTTAATTTGAACACTGGAGACAGTAGCTTTGGATAAAAAAAAAGAAAAACAGTTAATGTCTGCAATGGACTAGCGACCGATTCCTCTTGGCTAATGACCGCTGTAGATAGGCACCAGCCCCCTCTCGACCCTGCAAGGAGAAGCGGGTATAGACAATGGATGGATGAAACTGTAATGTGTTTGCAAATGCCACCGTTAATCTGTTCTCTGCAACCTGACTATTAGTCTTAGCTCTGTTGAGCCATGTATTCCTTTAACACTTCCAGGTAAATTAAATCTTTATGAAATACAGTTTTTACTATCAGAAAGAGAATTTAATGCTGCCTTCCCTGCAAGAAATGCCTGCACAACATAATTTATGTTCAGACTATGTTGTTGAGCAATTAATCAATTTGTCAAACCAATCAGACCCAAGTAGACAGTTCAAGGAAGGTTGTCCTTCAAGATTCTCATTTTAAACCTGATTATTTATTGACAGGCTACATCCTGCAAGCTTCATAGGTTGCTGTAATTAAACTTACAGCTACACTAAGGATGTTTCCTATTTAGTCCAAAAACCAAACTCATATGTAACATTATGAAATCTTGGATTTCTTGGAAATCTTGGATTCGCACAGAAAATATTTTCTGCAGTGTCTCGTAGGATTTCATGCAAACATAGCACTGATTTAAAGTTTGAAGTGACCAACAATCTTCTTATGGCCTGAAATTATCGACTTGTCTCGAATAATCCTGCAGCACTAAGATGCAGACGGACAGACAGATTCGCAATGTTGAATGAAACATGACTCCAAACAAATCCAAATGTACTGTGTGTGTTCTGTCTGTAAACCTGCATTGGCTTTCTAATATGTTTACTGTTTCAGCTATATGAAATAAAAATGCATCACTTTATATTCTGCTCCTCAGTGGCCGAAGCATTATTTATTGTAGGTTTATCATGTCTAAATCATAGCAAAGGATCTAAGCATGTAAAGCTCAAGATTTAACCTGAACACCAAAAGGAAAGTTGTAAACTATTGAAAATACAGAAGTTCTGTATTCATCTTCCAGTGCTTTAGATTTTAGGGAATAGCAATTTACTAAGATGTTAGTGGAAGAGAAGACAAAACCGTCCTTTTTACTTGTAATTGCAGTTACCTGTGATGTTTGCTACAACCCTCCCTATTTCTCTTTCCAATTAGTCAAAAGATTTTAGGAAAAACAAAACTGATATCTTCAGATTTAAGGTTTACAAGTGTGTATTTGCCAAAGTAATATCCAAATCTGTCATATACTGTACATTTGCTAGAGTCATGCAGATGGACCTCCAGTTAAATTCACATTTTCTACTTTAGGTATAAGGCTTGCATTTATCCTGACCACAAAAGAACACGATGGAAAAACTATATCAAATAAATGTTATAGATCGGGAATTTTGAGCTGTAAAGTATTATTTATCAATGCACATCAAAACCTTCAGAACTCAGCTCCACAATTCTTAGGCGTCATGTAACTCATTGGTGATTGGATAAGCCATTGCAACCGATACAATTTTCACTTCCAGCCATTAGTTGTAAAGGACTTTTTAAATAATGGAGAACCGGTTATGCATACAAATTACTGTGTGTTGTGTTCGTAGAATTCAAATAATTTCTGACTGAAGGAGTGAACTGAGGACATGGCTAAGGTAATGTATAGTACGCTATATTTAAGTATAATGTATATCCGATTAGTAATGCTGAAGACAATGATGACAGTCATACAGCACACTTATATCTTTAGACAGACAGTGTTGTCCGGACTGAATAAACCAATACAACACAAGCAATGTGCTGCAGTAAAAACTGAGCAACAACATGCCTATTTTTTATTCCTACATATCTATATGTAGAATGTAGAATCACTGTCATCTTAAATGTTTTGTAACAAAATGCCATTTGTAATAATCAAATGAAAGAAATTTTGTTAACTCTAATTTGAGATCACTGAACTGTGTGAAAATGAGAATATCTGGGCCTTTACTGAAAGGGAACAGAAATTGTACCTCCTCTTTACAGTCGATTTTCAGCTGGTTTCTATGGTTACCATGCAAGGGCCTGTTCTATTTTCAAAAGCAGGAAGCTAATGGTTCTCAATGAGTTGAACTGTAAGTGTGTGTAGGGGGATGTAGTAAGAATGCAAATGGATCACAGATTTTGCAGGAGAAAACTGGCAGCATGGGCTTCTGCGCCCACTTCAGAAACTGGATTACCTATTTATCTGCTCCAAAGGTTGATGCAATACTTATGAGGTAAAATCAATCTTTGTTATAGAGTACCACCACACCAGTATTTCTGCTGCGGAAATAAGTACACTTTCCGCTAACCATATGCAAAGGATGATGAGAAAAGCATCAGGGTTTAAAAAGCTTCTAAGATTAAGCACGAAAGTCACCCGAGATATTAAATAAACCTATCTTGCTTGGATCATATTTGGGAAAATTCACCTTGGAGTTATCTGTGTGTGTGTGTGTGTGTGTGTGTGTGTGTGTGTGTGTACCTCCATATACGCCTCATGTTCTAGTGAGGCATATATGGAGGTATAAGATTTGTGGGGTGGTACAGACCATGATGAGCTATTCTTACGAAAAGAGATTTTTTGTAGAATTTTTTGAATATTATCTTGGATATGTATATGTTGTGTAAAAAGAAAAGCTAAGGGGCCGTATTCAAACTCTTACATAAATGCAGCTGGACTGATGTACATATGTTACAAGGGCAAATAGATTGTAAGGACACTGATTTTACTATTAAAAATAGATATATTGGACTTAATCCTCCATATATTCTGTATTAACATGCTGAGTAATTTTGTCTTTTTCCACATTCTTCATCCTATTCTGACAAACCAAACTCCAACTTGCTCCACTTTAATTGTTCTATTTTTCTGCTCTAATTCCAAAATACTTTAAATGTGTGTCATCTCTTTTCTTCTTTTTACCACACAGTAAGAATGTGACCTGGCATGCAGGGCCTCCAGAGTGTTCCAGAGGCTGAGCTTAAATCCCTCCACATGTGCAACAACGATAAAGCTCCTACTCCACTCTAGAGAGCTGTCCTTGATTATTTTTATGTCACTCTCTGAGTCTCACCGTCTTCTGTCAAATTGTGGGAGGAAATTTGACAAAGACACACAAAGGACGAAAAATGAAAAGAGCAATGGTGACAGTCTAGAGCACAGAGAAGAAAAGCAAAAATTAAAAAATGCAAAGACATTGAAAGAAGCAGCTTTCCATCTGTAAGATGTAAACTATTTAATGTATCTGGCACTTGCTGACAATATTCTTCACACCAAGTGAGGGGCTATCTACTTTGTTACCTTGATTACCTCTTCCCTTGGTAACAAAAACATGCTACGGTCAGGAAATAGTCGGAAAAATGTGTGTATAAGGTCTGCTAATGAAAGACATTTAATAGGCCAGCCAATAAACATACCAGCACTAGCCATAAGCCAGGTGCCAGTATCAAGCCATACCAAGGTTTTCAGAGTTATGGTTTCAAAGCAGCTAGAAATAATCCATCAGTGTTCTTACTATTTAAAGCCCTTTTAATGAGATGCCAGAGAGAGTTATGGACCTTTCTCTGGCTCCACCGAGCATAGAGTAATGTAGCCCCTTCTTCCACATGATGCTGTGCCTTGCCGGTCAGCTGGCTAAAACAAGGCTATTGTACTTTTCCCTCCATTAAAAAAAAGTCAATAATACCTCTTCGTCAATTTGGTCATGAAAACACAGACAGTTATTATTCAACACAATAAGCATTTAAAAATACTAGGTTTGGTGAGTGAGAACATTTTAAAGTCGTAGTTAATGCATACCTTTCCTCTGCTCTCTCCACCATTTCCTGTCAATTTACTTTCAAAAAATTTGAAAAAGATTGCTGGTGACTAAAAAAATATCGTTAAAAATATCCAGGTTCTACTGATCAAAATTCAATATTTAAATACTAATAAAATAATAAGACATGCACTCTAAATACCCAATTAAGAGTGAAGTGCTTTTTAAAAGAAATCATCCAGGTACATCTAAGGTCTTGCAAGGCATTGGTGCCAAAAATGTTCATTGTATAGCTGTGCGACATGAAAAGTGACATTATTTTTATTTTTTATTTTTGGCTGCTCAGAAAGAGGTGTTAAAAATACCACTCAGTGTAAAATACAGTTTTTCGGGCAGCATGTTTATGAAATGCCTATTTTTACATAAATTCTTTATCGGATGGGAGTTTCAGACCAAATATATTTTCTGGGTTTTATTCTGCTCTGGAGGAGGCTTGCGAAACCCCACTCGCTGGTATAAAGACAACATCCTGGCAAGGTTATTAATTGTTTTTAATGTGCCTTGATTTATTAAACTTCATGTCTTTCCATTACTTCTTTGCCAAACAAGTTAGAAAAAGGCCAGCTTTTGAACTCATGGCTTGTCATTCTACAGCTCTTTAGCTTCTGCTGTAATTGTAAATGTTTAAAAGCTTGTTTTCTTACCCATTAGCCAAGTTATCATCATCATCATCTGGAAGGCTCTTTCCTTGAAGGTCAGTATCGCTCAAGTAACCAGATTTGAGATCAGGGTCATCGTCGAGACCTTCAATGAGCTCAATGCGAGACGTGCTACTGAGACGGCTGGAGCAGCGAGCAGGCATGGTGTGGGCCGTGTACTGCGAGGAGCTCTTACTGCCCTGGTATCCACCACCTGTGGAAGATGGGGCATCACCAGCCTGAAGGCGAGGACTAGACTGACCGTGGCGCCAGGACAGAGGTGAGGAGCGGTTAGACATGCTGGAAATACTGCGGGCATTGGTCTCATCGCTGTCGTAGCCCACGTTACTGCTATCCAGACAGCTAGAGAGAGACAGAAGAGGAGAGTCAGATGATTTCACAATTGTATTTGAGTCAAAAAGCTGAATACATGCAAAATGACACGTGTCTTGATAAGATAAGAGCACATTTGACTTTCTCCTAAAAATTCCTTCAAAGAAACTCACTTTAAGTTGGTCTTGAACCAAAATGTCATACCATCCTCAGGGAATAAATCATGACAAAGTACCACATAGAAAGATACAAACAAGGATGACCTGATATCTTTGCTCTGATATCTTTAAATGCGATTAAATGCAGCAGTAAGTGTGTGTGGAAATGTTAAAGTTTACTTGTTTTTTTAAGTAGGTCAGAGTTAAAAATGCCAAGCAAATGTTCTGCTGTGTTTGTGGGTTGCATAACTGGATGAACCAACTCACCCAAATAAATAATGCAGTCTGTAAGTATTTTTATCTATTCTTCATGGATAATTTATCATTATTGAGAATGAATATTTTTGACTTTCTTAGTAAATTGTTGATTAATAGGAGACAGATGGAGGATTTTACACACAAGATTTTGGACATAATTACCTGAAGGAAGAAATGAGCTAAGCAAATGACCAGCCAAATATTTTTCTCATTATTTGACACTCATGGTTGTCCCAGCAGTCAAATAACAAAATGACAATTTGTAAGTGCATGTCTTTACTTCAGACAGGAAAAAAACATCAATACAAATTAGCTTGACTTCCTTTTATTACAAAAATTCATGTGTTTAACTGATGTTCTAGTAACATCAGTTCTTTCTGCTATAATTGTTGTACTTTTTTGTTGTTGTTGTTCAGGCATTTTGCCGAACTGCCAAAAGCATGAAAGAAAGAAGCCTATTTAAAAAGAGATGGGAGCCAGATGTGCACCAGGTGGAAATTCCCCAAGCAGTTTCGACACAACTGTTTACACTTGATTATGTTATGTATTGAAACACTCAGTGATTTTTTCTTCTTTTAATCCTAGTCTATATTTTAAATATTACTCCTGTGTGAATAAATAACACAAAACTTCCTCCTGTGTTGGTATGGAACAAGAATGTTTACACATACAAGTAAATGCAGATCTGGATGTGTTTACCTGTGGGTCAGCTGGGAGCCCCGCAGACTCGACATTGTGTCTTCGAGATTCTGGCGGAGGTCGAGAACATTTTGCACAGTTCGCTTCCTCTGGGAATCTGGATCTGTGTGAAAATAAAACTTATTTAAAAGGTGGCTTTTGTTTTATTTAGGTTTGTGTATGTATTTTAGGAAAATTAGTCCACACAAACATTAATGAACTTTATCTGCATGCGTAAGAGTTGGCTTACATTATGTATGTCTGCACTGACGTGCCAGCTGTTTTCCATACAGGAACCCATCCAGTGTACTGCATGTTCAGGTCATTAGTAATGAGTAATTTCACTCAGTAGGCTGTTTCACCATTTCAGACTACACCCCTCTGAACTGATGTGGTACTTCCTCAAGTTGTCTGTAACTTAGATTGCCCAGCAGGGGGATTCCCACCACACCCAAGATCTCTTACAGATGTTTTCCTTCTGAAGTGTATTTTTCTGATCCACTGAGCATTAGCTAATCCTAGCATGCCTCAACTCTTATAAGCACCACCAAGCTAACACGCACAGCAAATTTACTCCATGCCTGCTTATTTTCTACAACCCGCATGCATTGTAAAGTCACTGGGTTATGACCCTGTTAAATCAATATTACAGTACAATTAGGAGTGTTGTGTTAGCAGTAAAATATGTACTGTATCTATAAAAAAATAAGAATCTGGGGGTTTCCACTGCACAGCTGAGGCAAATAACCCAAGGGAAAAACAAATGAACATTGAATACATTAACTGGGAAAGCTGGGTGAGTGGCGAAGACGTGAGGGGACCCTGCATGTAAGAGTGACGTCCTACTATTATAGGAGTGATAATTCAGTGAGGTGTCCAAAGAACATGAATCGGAAAAAATCAACTAAGTAAAAACAGACTTTCTATATTTAAATCATGTTTTCTCACCTACTTGTAAATTAGAAGGTGAAACAGAAAAAGAAACCCTGCTGTTGAAGCTAGGACTTTACATATACACTGTCTGATCCAGTTCTTGGAATTTAAAAATGCATGTTGTAGATACTAACTGTAATAAAACAGTTTAGCATACTGCATTTTTAAACAATCAAGAAGCTGTCTAACTTCAAAACCTGTGAAAGCTTTAAAGAATTAAATGCTGATTGAAACTGGCCGGTGACCTCTCCCAATACAGCTTGCCTCTTGCACAATGAAAATTGGTGCAGTGTGATTCTGGAAAGACTAAAGTAAGAGTAAACTATTACTTAATTGATAAACAGATTATTTTATAGAATACCTAACACTTAAAATTGTGCATTCACTGTAAAAGCAGGAGCTAAGAAACTGCTACCTAGACATATCTGGAAAATGTCTAAATCTCACACTTGTTTATCACCATTTCCTGTATAAAATTTACAATCATGGTAAAAACAAAGAAGTGTGTATGTATAAAGTATATTCAATTCTAGGTTTTATGTATCAGGGCATATTGAAAATGATCTACCTTTACCTGAACAAACGGTGAAACCAAAATAGAAAAAGCCAGGTATGAAAAAAAAATAAATAATCCATGGTTTTGTAGCTTGTAGAACCACCTTTCAGCAGCAATAACTTTAAGTAGTTTTACTGACAAATTTATTAGTCTTTCACATCTTTTTGTAGGAATGTAGGCCCACTCTGCTTTCCAACATCGCTTCAGATCATGGAGGTGAATACAATCTGTCTTTTTGTAAAATTATTAACTTATTTTTTTCTTAGAATTGGCATTTTAATATTTCATACATTGATGGGCAGCTACATTGCTGATGTCTTGTCTTCTTGGGACTGTGTTAACAGAAACCTGTATGTCCCTGAGCAGTAAACTACCAAGAATCCTGCTTTTAAAAAGGCAACCACATCTGCTAATGATCGAAATACACTTGCTCTGTTTAATCTTAAGAACCAGCAAAAGTGTAAATAGGTTATTATGTACACAGCTTTAAACTATTGCGTAATTTTAAGTTTTTTATGACAGCCTTGAATTAGTTACATGTTTTTCATCATTATTATTATTTCATCATCATTAATGTCTTGTTACATAAAACTTAAGAATCGAAAGAGAGTGTACTTTTTTTTCCCTATAAGTTTATATAGGAAACTAACAGATATACCGTACTTTTTATATAGTTATCCGCACTTTTTTATTTGCAAAATACACATATATACATTAAAACAAATGTAGCTGCTACATAAGAGAACTTTATTGTAGACTGAAAAAGATAGAATCTATTTTCCCTCAAAATTACTTTGTCTCAGTTCACTACATAAACGTTTCTATTTCAACGTAGAAGTTTCAAATAAAATGATTGTGCAATAAAAAAGAAATGTGATCCGTTCTTCCAAAGAGATTAAACATAAGTGGTTGGAAAATTCTAGTTCTCATTAGACATTAAATACACTTTCATTTCTTCAGTTCCAGTTTTGTTTTGCACAGACTTCATCCTTCATATCCATTTGATTTTTACAGTTTCCCTAATTAAAAGTAAAATGGAGGTCCAAACGGTTTTAGTGGGATGCTGTTACACAGCACTTTACTAGGACACGCTGATGTTTGTTTTTTCCCATAACATGCCACCTGTCACCCACAAAACTAAAGGCAAACCCATTTTATTAGAATGAAGATGGATGAACATCCTACAAAATCATATTAATCCCAGGAAATACACTGAAGCAGGAATGCTTAATATAAGACACGTGTGAATCCCATCTGTTTTGAATACATCCTGTATAAAGTATGAACAGTACCCCTGTGTAACAGCTGGTGGTCATTTGGCATCCTGCACTGCAGCAATGCCAGTAACAGAGAGGGCAAACTTAGACATAATCCTAAAGCAGATGTAGCTCCTGTGAGTAATTGTCCACTCTCTGATGGTCTTATTCAGAAAGGTTATGCACATTTTTTCTACACTGCCACAGTCTGACTGATATGAAACAGATCTGAATGAGGAACATTTAATGAATGATAAATAAATTCAGACAAAATTCCAACTGATAAAGAGGTAAACTAGTGCATGTCAAGCTACACAAAATAAACAACTGTTAATTGGAGATTAACACTTCAAGTATTACCAAGTCAGACATTAAAGCTCTTGCACACTGCTTGAATTCATTCAGATAATATAATAAATAATCCAATTCAATTCAATTCAATTCAGTTTATTTATATAGCGCCAATTCACAACACGTCATCTCAAGGCACTTCTCAAAAGTCAGGTACATACATTCCAATTAATCTTAATCATTGAACAGTGCAGCCAGATTCTGTTATTTATTCAAATTGGATAAAAAGTTTTTCTGTCTAAGGAAACCCAGCAGATTGCATCCAGTCAGTGACTTGCAGCATTCACTCCTCCCGGATGAGCATGTAGAGACAGTGGACAGTCACTGGCGTTGACTTTGCAGCAATCCCTCATACTGAGCATGCATGTAGCAACAGTAGAGAGGAAAAACTCCCTTTTAACAGGAAGAAACCTCCAGCAGAACCAGGCTCAGTGTGAGCGGCCATCTGCCACGACCGACTGGGGGTTTGAGAGAACAGAGCAGAGACACAAATAGAACAAAGAAGCACTGATCCTGGAGTACTTTCTATGGGAAGGAAAAGGTAAATGTGAATGGATGTAGCTCCTTTAGTTGTTTCACCTAGAAAGAAGGAACAGATAAACTCTGAGCCAGTTTTCAAGTTTAGAGTCTGAAGAGAGCACATAGAGTTAGTTCAGTAAAAGCTCAGTCAGTAGCTATGTCTAGGAGCGAGAAAGGGTTAAACACTGAAAGACAGGGCCATGTGGATCATCGGTAGAGGGTGAGCATTAAGTTGTTGCCAGCAGAAGCTTGGAGGATTCCCCTCTCCAGAAAGGTGTTACAGAGTCCGGCCAGGTGTAGCTTCTAGGAAGAGAAAAGAGAGAGAACAAAGTTAAAAGCTGAAATAACAGCAAATAATACAAAAATGAAGAGTAGTGTGAGAAAGTAGCGAAGAGGGTGAAAGTGGTCATTATGTCCTCCAGCAGCCTAAGCCTATAGCAGCATAACTACAGAGATAGCTCAGGATAACCTAAGCCACTCTAACTATAAGCTTTATCAAAAAGGAAAGTTTTAATCAATGGTATCAATTAGAATAAGTTGCAGGTTTATGTAGCTGCCATGCTTCCAATTCTGCTTTGTTCCATTTTTCCAGAAAAAAATACCAGCTTTTTTTACACAGAAAATATAAACAGGCATTTTCAATGTTTATCACAATGGGAGGTTAACGAACAGGGAAGACAGATTTAGTTATCCTATAGACAAATAATATGCACTGTCAGTAATGAAGAGCTGGAAACTAATGTTAACAATTCCTGCTACATCATAATAAAATCATATTCACTTTAAAATAATTTCTTTTTAAATGTTTTTATTATTCATTGGCCAAATACCAAATCGTTTTACTGTTAGCCACGTAATAAAACATGAATTTATGTTGTAGCTTTTTGATACTGTAATTCTCAATTCACAAATGAGTGGCTTGATGACAAAGATGCATAAACACTTTTGATCTAGTCCCAGTTTCCACCCACAGCATGAGAAAAAACTGAAGGAAGCAGATCTTTCATTTACACATATTTACTCAAACAGAACACAATGAGCAAAACTAAACTCCCTGTCGAATAGAAAAATGTAATGCAGTTGATCTACAATATGCTAATTTACTTTTTATTTTGTGTAAGTAAACATTTTTGAATCTTGCATGCCTCTGATGTTTGAAACAATGATAACTATGACCACTGTTTGCCCCATTTACCTTTCCACTATGATGACTAAAGGCCATTACGACATTTGTGCAGATCTGGGATGACAGATCCCAGACAATTATTATGAAATGAGGTTACGTTTCCTTTTTGTTTTGTATTCAACAGTTCTGTTCTAATAAAACACATTCCTCAAGGATGCAACTCTGTTAAGACAGTGTCACTTTGAAAATAATTTCAAGCTTCTGATCTGAAGCAGAGAAAAGCTACACAGATGTGTTGGCCCACAAGCTTACAAATTCTGCAAAAAAAAAAAACATTTTGTTTTTACATCTTAATGGTAGGCTTTGGATATGTTATATCCCTGTGCATTTTAGAGCATAAACTTACCTGGACAGTTTAATAAATGAGACCATTAACTAACTCCATCATTCTTGATGTTCAAGAAACAAAGAGGCCTTCTATGTTCAGAAGTAAAAGCATTCTTTTAGGGAGCTTATAATGAGGTATGCGGCTGAAGCAGCTCAATATTAAGCGTTGACAAGGCCTTGAATGTACAACAGACAGCAAATTACAGTAACATGCATGCTGACTGTACATTATTTTTATTTTCTCAGTTCCTACGTTATTTAACCCTAGATGATAAAGTGAGTAGTAGCAGGAAAAGATGCTCTTAATTAGAAGGGTCATATTATTGCTCTACTTAAAGAAAAACAGACAGAAACTTTCTTGTCATTGAGTTTAATCTGTAAGGAGGCTTCATTTCCTAGAAGCATAAAGTCAGGTTTCTAAGGCAAAAGAAAAATGTCATGCAGTCCGATGAGTCCAGATACACTCCAGGGTGCTGGACACATCAGGGTCATTTGGCCAAGTTTAGGGTCAGCTATGCTATATGCATAAACAATGAAGTCAGGTAACTACATAAGCATTCTGAACATTCAAGTTTCCAGCTTTGAATAATCAGTCTTGATGTGCCAAGATGACATTGGATTAAAACAGTAATTGAGTCATATTTGCATACACGATAAAAAAACAGACATATTGCCTTGATTTTCACACTTTTTGAAATTTAATCAAAAATCTAAGTTCAATATTTTCAGTTCTCCTTTTCTTCAAATTTGGTAGCTTACAAACATTTTGTTTCTGTATTTAGTAGACTTGTGTTTAAAAACTGTGTGACTTCAATCAAATATTTTTGGTATCCTTCCACATATCCCCAGACAGGATTAATGTAACTTGAGGGCCAACTTGGTTGCACACAATGTTTCAGTTCTGCCCACACATTTTGACAGCAAAACATTGATTTTTCTGTCCTCTAGCCACTTTGTAGCTTATTCGGTGCTATATTGAGGGTCATTGCCTATGTGACAGACCCATTTGTGCCCAAGCTTTAACTTCCATGGCTAATATCTTCAGATGCTGTTTCAGTATTTCTACATAATGTTCTTTCCTCACGATGTCATTTATATTGAAACGAGCATCAGTCCTGGAGCAAAACACCCATACAACCCAATACTGCCAGACCTGTACTTCACAGTTAGGATGGTGTTAGCCCTGCAGTCTTCCCCCTTTTTACCTCCAAATGCACCAATGATTATTATGGCTAAACAATTCAATGTTGGTTTCATCAGATCACAGAGCTGACCTTCACACAACCTCCATAAGTTCAAGTTTTTCTCCCTGAGTGTATATGCAAAAGGGTTTTGCCTTTTTATGTTGCCTTAATGGCAATGGCTTCTACTATACTGAGTGGCATTTCAGTCCATCTTGGTATAGAACTTATTTCACTGTGGATAATAACAATCTCTTGCCAGTTTCAGCAAACTATTGTCACAGGAACCTTTGTTTTTGTTCTTGAGTATATCACATTTTGCACCAAAACATGTTCATCTACCTGAACTGTATGATGGCTGGACATTCCCATTGCGTATTTACAAATAAATTTTTGAATAGATGTGGAGCCTTCAGGCATCTGGAAATTGTACCCAAGGAGTTCAACATCTCTCATGGCTGATTACTTTTAATTTTTTCAATGATAGCACACAAGGAAGAACTGTGTTTTAGGTGTGCTTTAAAAAATATTTACAAGTGTGTCTCCAACAAACTAAACTTTTGTGAATTAGCCGATCAGAAGCTTTGAAATGCCACTACTTAATTATCTAAGCGTTCTTAAACTGTTTAAAAACACAGTTATCTTTGAATATTTAAAGCTCTGACTTTGAATACATTTTAGAAGTCAAACAGATACATAAAGGGAAAGATAAGTGTTGTGCTACAATTCCATGCACTCCCACAATGGACATGGAAGTGTGGATGCTGCCAAATGTCCTGTGTTGTTTACAGTTCTCACTGGCTGCTATATAATTTGTGACTAACTTGAATGATTGATTTCTATACTGGTTAATGAGGCATGGGACACATTTCAAATTGCAACAGATGTGTTCATTAAAAAGCAAGAGGACTCATGCTGATGACACAAAGTTAATCTCATGTAAGCAAATGCATGCTGGTATATCTAAGATTCAATGTTGTGCTTAAAATTGTCTAAATGAATCAATAGATTGAACTGGGTTCATCAATGGTATTATACTTTTAAGTTCCCCCTTTTTGGCTATTTTTGGTTCATTCTTGCATGCAAGGTTTTGTAGCATCAAGTAATTAAGTAACACAAAAGCTGAAAAATCTAATTTAAAGGAAAGGCTGACTGGATGTGAAGCCTAATAAATGCATGCTTTGTGTTGAATAACATCTGGCAGATTTCCAAAGATAATGCTTTGTTCTCTTATGTGACTACAGGTGATAATGCTCCACTTGCCAGGTAATACAATAGGCCCTGCATGTCTGAAGATAAACAAAACATAAAGGAATCAGCCATCACAATCCTAATCACCACCGTGGATATTTAAAACCCTCTTTTCATTCATGAAGCCTATCAAAACCTGATCTACACCAACCGTAAGAAAGCTTAATGCTTTGCACCACAGTAGTAGAGAGAATGTAAACCATCTGTCAGAACTCTGGAGATGACTGAAGCTGAGAAGAGGCTTCAAGCATGTCTGAAAAGGAAGCAATATGGCAAGCTGTCATTTCCAGCATTTTTCTGTCAACGTTTTTTTTGGAGCATGCACGGACAAGCGGAGAGAGCCTTTAGTGAATCAGCACAAGTTTAAGCAAATGAGGGCTTTAGAAAGATGATCAAACTGCTGGTAATAATCCACAACCACCCCAGGCTTCATGCAGTCACTCTGTAATGCTATGATTGCGAGCAAGCATATTTCACATAATCTGAGCCTTCGAGCATCAGACATCTGAGCCACATGCTGGAGGAGTAGGAACAATAGGTTGTCATGGTGTTCAACATCTCTGTAAAATAGCTCAGCTAAGATATTATTCGCTAAAACAAGGACTAGCACCCCGTGCTCCCTCCCACTTGTGAACTGTGTAAAACCTGCTCAGGAAAAATGTCGACCTGCTGCAAAGCAGGTGCCGAGTTGCTGTATCAAAGGGGGCGTGGTGCAGAGGAGATAACATGATCTTCTGGCTCAAACCTGGTGCTGCTGTACTTACCTAACATCTGACTGAAAAGAAGCTGCTCAAGATCTCCTAGCACTGTGACCACGAGCTCTGGGTCCACCTTCAGGAAGGGCTTATCTCCCCCTTCCTCTCCCTGGCCTTTGGAGCCAGAGTCCCCTCCAGGTCCGGCTCCAGCTTTCTTTGGGATGGCCTTCGCTTTGCTGGAGAGGATTTCATCATCTGACTTTCCATCCTCAGGTGCCTTGCTCAAAGGCTTCACCTCAGCAAAAGGACCACGAGGTATGCGGCTCTGCTTGCTCAGGGCAGAGGGAGCAGCTAAGGCGCTGAAGGGTTTGGATTTTCCCTGGAACAGTGAATGTTCAGATTTGGATAGGTTTCGAGTAAGGGGGGCACCCCCACCGGCACTGCTGCCACCCCCTGTGGTTTTTGGCTTGTTGGTCTTGGGCTGCCCTGCTCCAAGCTTGGCCATGTCATCACACCACTTTGGTTCATATAGGTGCAGCTTCTTCTCAGCATCAGTGAGGACAGCCAGGTTTGTCATCGACCTCTGCTTGCGAAGATTGGAGGGCACTGGTATCCTACCCTCAGAACTGCCTGCCCGATAAACCTTTAGTTCCCCACGCTGTGTGCTCTGGGGCACTCCAGACTTGGCCCTCTTAGCTGCCATGCCTACTCCTTTGCCATCTGCTTGGCCGTATGCCTTGGTGCTGTCCGTCCTTTCCATCTTCAGATCCCCTTCTTTATCTTTCACACTATTTCCGAGCACGCCTCGTGCATGAGACCATTATCAAAACGCATCAGGAGGGAGAAAACGGTCTTCCTTAGTCAAACTCTTCTCCTTGTGTGAAATCATACATGTAAATCTCCCTTCTCCAAGGCAATCCTGCTGTCTTCTTTTCCTTCCCTCTGTCTCCTTCTATCTCCCTCTTTCTTCCTGACAGACTGCTGCAGCGGCTGCAGTTGCAGTGCTGCCCAGGCGCTCCCCTTCTCTCCTTCCTTTCTGTCCTCCTCTCCACCGTTTTTTCACTCTCCTCCCTTCTGCACGCCCTCCTGCTGCTGAACCGCGCAGCAGCAGAATGACAGTGGAGGCACAAGCAACAGCGCTCCCTCCTCCCCCATGCTCTCTCCTTTCGCCTCTGCCTTTCCTCCCATCCTCCTTCCGCCTGTCCATTTTCTTTGATTTAAGATGCTTTACCTTGTCTCACCAGAATAAGGCAAACACAAGTGGGAAATGTAAGAATAGACTTTAGCACAGGCATGCAATTATCCTCTAACACATCATGTTTTCCCACCATTTTCTGTGATTCCTTTGTTCTTCCCCTCCCCCTCTTCACCTCTAGGGTTCACTGTTCAATACTTCTGATGAATGAATCAGATTGGTGGTGTTATTAATAAGCAAAGCAATACGCATATAGATACATTACTACAAAATACAGCACATTTTGTAATCACTGTCACATTTCAACACAATGTTACAACTGGAGCATCCAGATTATCTCTTGATCCTGTCTGAGCTTCCTTATGATATCTATTCCAGAATTCCAGCTGGATAAATCATTCGCTGACCAATTTTACAGTATCGTCCAGCTGTTTTCTATATAAACACAGGCAATGAAAGATTATGTATGTAAAAACGACTGCAGCTTGCCAAACAAGAGGGATCTTAGCAGGCTGAGCAAATGATAAGATGTCCCAGTGTAAGCAAGTCACAAGCCCAAAACCACACTTTAGAAAAATCTTCAAGTTGCTTTTTAAATGCACTTACACACAGGCAGACACTAAAAAAGTATGTTAAATTAAAAACCTAGTCAAATTGTTAAGCCAGTGAATTGTTTGCTTTATTCTTGTCTAATGATCTTTTAAAGATATTCCACACTGTGTCTCACAGGACACAGGAAAATTCAGGGGGCTCTGCGGCATTCAAATGCAAGGCTGCTCCATGGAAACCGCCCTCTCCTCTAGCCTGCGTGTCATCTGCGCTAGACTTCAGTGCTCAAAGACAGATGACGAAGACCCATTTACCTTCTCCAAAGGCTACTTTGACACAATCCACATTTCTGTCTTTGATCATGCTAGAACATTTTCAAAAATGTTTCTAAATTTTGAAAATATTTTTGTATGAAGAGGAGACCAAGCTACATGTTGCAAATCGTATGTCATTTAAATGACCTGTTAGCTGCCATGTCCAGAGGGGACCTTTCCAACTCTCACAAAAGGCTTCAACACACTCCACTGCCCTCTTTATTTGGGTTTTAAGGCACCTGGGGTGACTTAGGCTCCACCAACGTTGCGATCTGGCAATTAGTGTGTGGAAACAACGTCAAGACCTATTCCTCATCATCACGAGTTCGCTCCCCAGCTGACTCAAGAACAGCAATGATGACCTTACATTCATTCATCCAATGAATGAATGATTTGATCCAGATGGTGGGAATTACTAAAGACATTGCAGAAAAACTAATTCCTGCTGTTTTTTTTTAATAATGGTTGAACTACTACTTGACTGCTTTAGTACAAACTAACCATTTTTGTGAAAAAAATGCATACAATGTAAGTCTAGTACTAGCACTTATAAGTCAACATTCCCATTCTGTATGGCCATATACCAGCACCAAACAGAATATGTAAACACCACTAATTTCATAAAAGATGAGATATGCTCTAATGTCCATCAGTTAAACCAGTTCAGTTAAATACAAATTACATGTAAAACTATTTGTATAAATACACACAAAACCCTTGTCTGTAGTTATTGTTATTTTGTGGGTTTAATATATCCTAAAGCATAAAGCATGTGTTAAAATGTTCAGTAAAAGCGAGAACTCTCAGTCATAGCCAAGCCTCAAGAGGGAAGGGTTGAGTTGAATTTTTCATTTCTTTCAAAATTGGGCCTGATTTACGTTCTCCAGCTGGCCATCCATGTGACTCTGGATCATCTGTGCGTGTCCACACACACAGTCACACAGTTGTCTGCTGTGCATTTCCCTGGTCAGCAGATGTGATCATTTTTGTGCTTCTCAGCTGCTATGACGTAATGAACTCAGTAACATTTGGGAGACCTTCACATGTGCTCTAAGGGGGACACAAAAAAAAGAAATTAAAAGGCTCTTGGTTATAACAGTGGGGAAATCTCAGACAGAAGACCATGAAGGATTGATTGCAAACAAGACCACACATTCAGCATTCAGACACAGTGAGTCTCTTTATGTGTATGTATAATTTAATTCTGCATGAATAAAAATTATAGAATAGTTTTTTGATTTTGTTTAGGTTTAGCAAAAAGGCATGAGCTCTTTTACAGGTATAAAGAGTAAAACTTCAGATCTATTTTAATACAATGAAAGGCATTCCACGGGTGACTTGTAAGAGCTTTTTAATTTACACTCATTCATTAACCCTAATAATAAAATAATAATAAAAAGATCCAAGTGATCTTTCTGTTTTTCCCTTAAATATCATCAACCAAAGTTGACTTTTTGCAGTCCCACTGCGGGCTGAATTCACTGGAAGTAGGTGATAAAATTATGTGGTAGTTTTGATGTACTATTACCCAATTTTGCTGGAGTTTAACTTTGTTGAAAATTGTCTAAATATTTTATATTTATTATAGTATGTTCAGTTTCTTGGTTCATTTCCATGTAAGAAATAATGCACAAACATGAATTAAACCCTGAACTCAGAACTACTATTAACAAGATGCATTTTAACATTGTTTAGGTTTAAGTAGTGAATTTTAGCCGTTTTTATAAATTGTTTATGATTGATCCCAAGTGAAGTCATATTTAATCTGAATCATCTCACATCAGAAATGAAAGCTCTGCCTTGTGGGGTTCCTCAAGGCTGTGTTGTGGTGTCCATTAGTTTCTAACTTTACGTACCTCCACTTCAACAAATTATTAGGCAGTATTTATTGTGTCTGTTGTCATCCCTATTCTGCTGACATCCAACCATACTGCTCTTTTAGGGGTCTAAGTTTCATAAATTGTCTACTTCATCTGACTGCCTTACAAAAACAAATAGTGGTTAAATGACAAGTTTCTCTTGCTAAACACAGATAAAACAGATAAAACTTTGATCATTGCCTCCGACTGCATGATTTCTATTAGTAAGCAGTATTTCAGTAAAGCAACAGTTGGGCTTTCCTGTAGATGTGGGCTAGAATTTTGCGTACTATTTCTGTCTATTATGAATCACATGAGTGTTTTATTAAGCAGCCCTTTTAACATTTAAGGAATATACTGTATCTAAACTCAGATTGCTGAAGTCAAATGCTGAACTGCAGATGATTACACATCATTCTGTTTGGACTCGCTGGATTACAATTATTGTCTTTTTTAACTGCTTTAACTGGTAAATTTTAGGGTTATTATATAGGGTTATTAGAGTGATACACTGTGATTTTTATCTGTAAAAAGTGTCTGAGGAATCAGTTTTTGTTTTTGGGCAGAAATTACGGCACCAACATTAAATTGAATTTTGAAACAATGCAATTATTGAAAGATAATTTAGGTGTAGACTATTATCATTTGATGTTATACTGTTTATATCCATATATATATATATATATAATTATATATATATATATAACTCAGATTACATACTGCTTCATCAACACTACAGATATAATTTTAAAATCCTTGAGTCAAAAGTTCAGAATCCGAGAAGATTCTAAGATTAATTGCTGTAAAAACAAAATTCTGAATATGAACAAGCACATTTAGCCTGCTTGCAATAAAGGCAGCATTTGAAAACACTGTGTTCAAGCTTATTTATTATTTTTGCTGTTCCAATGTAACAGTTAAGATTTTATAGTTTAAGTTAAGATTTTAAGGTTTTTAAGGTTTTTCTTTGTTCAATGTGCTTTATTATTCAATTCAATTCAAAAATACGTTATTAGACATTTTTAACATCCCCCTTCACATTCATTAATGCATTTGTACTGAAAAGTAAAAAAAATCTTGTAACTTTAAATAAACAATATGAATTTTCATTTAGAAGCAAGACGATTGTGTTTCTTTCCTGAAAAGCTACATTCTTGGCGATTCAAGGTTAAAACCTGTCACTGTTTACTTTCTGAGCATAGTTCAGCTAGGAAAATGTTGTATTGAAAGGTCACATGATAGCTGGAATGCAAACAGCCTGAGGGATTAGGATTCATGAGGGTTGTTTTCGTTCTATCAACATTTTCTTTATTCACCAAGTAAAAGTAAACTTAAGGTAAGTGAGAGCTAGTAAAATTAAATCAAAGAAGTTAGAGTAATCAACTTTACTGCAGTGCACTGAGCCTTCTATTACCAATTACTAATAATTTTAAAGTGCCTGCGTCATGCTTTTCCCACAAATGCAGAAACTGAAAGAAAACATCTTAATATTGAAGGAAATGATCAGTAATTGGCATGATAATATGATTAAATAAAAGACAATTGTGACACAAAATAAGCATATTTCGATGTTAAATTTTGCAAATCCAAAGTCACCAGAAATGACGTCTAAGGGGAAGTGTCCGGTCATTCATTGTGTGAGCATCAAAGATAAACGGTTCAGGTGGCAGCAATACTACGACAGCAGCCATTAGTCTGCACAATTTTCCTGAAGTGAAGAGGGCCAGAGCTACCTGGTTCAGAGCTGGAGAACTGACGAGGGACAGATGGGCTGGTCCTACCAAGCACAGCCAGTTGTGATCAGAGTACTTCTCTGCAAACTGCTTCGAACAAGAAACCTATGAATTTATGAGAGAAATTATGGCAGAGGTCGGGATATCTGACAAACGAAGGAGAATGTTGAAGCAGATGCTACAGCCACGCTGTTCAGTGCATCTGATATGAAAAGATGCCAAAGAAATGGTTGTTGCTGCTGTCGCTAAACGGATCAAGGCTCAGCAGGTAACACTTGTCACAAAAGTACGGCAAGGTCATTTTCGGCAATTATTGTTGTGCTGTGTGGTTGTTGTTTCACTATTCCTCCACCAGGGTGTGACAGGCAGGTGCAGCCGCACAGCTGTTCCGCATCAGGAGCATCACCTGATGAGCTTCAAAGGCTGCTCAGATCATGGAGGAGGCGTTGGATTGTTTTCTCTGCCGAGTGGTAATCAGACCACCAAACCCTGCTCTGTGTTTGCCTTTGTGCTTACCTGCCTTTTGCTAACCCCAACTCTCTTCCTCCTTGAAGGTTCCCGTCAGCAAGACCCTGCTGTAGCTGAGGTAGCTTATGTCAGAGGGCTGTAAGGGACTGTACGTGTTTAGCACTGCTCTCAACCTGGAGTGTCGGCCAGAACACCACTTAGACCAGGATTCAGCTCGGGACGGGATGTTAGACTGAGGTGCAGCAGTTAGAATAATGAAGACAGGAGGCAAACTCCTTCAACTGCTCTGTATTCCAAACTTAGGGTGAAACAGCTTACAGGTCCTGTACAGCAGCGAGTGTTTGCTGTATAGGTTCAGCTGAGTTCATGTCCATTTACATAGCGTGCAGGTGGGTGTGTATGTGTGTGTGTGTGTGTGGTTTCTTGTCAATAACACACACATAAGAAGAATACACCAACAACACCGGGAAAATCCCTCCCTCTGGATTAGCGCAACAGTTCGTGCCGAACTTATCCACTGAAATATCAGTAACGTTAGGTACCGCCGCGTGATGCTATCACTACTCTAACTACAGTATCCCGTAAGGGACAAAATAACATTAAACAGCAAATCGCAGCATGAACATTAACACTCAACACTGAATTCAAACCAGCTATACCTATGTAACATTCAGAGTCTTTTGTACACCTGCTATGGATAAACCCTCCGTGGTTCTGGTTCTTACCCTGCTGGCTGTCAGCAAATCCGCTTCCTGGAAAACCAGCTGTGGTTCAGCCTTCTGTCAAATGTTAAATACTTCACTGAATTTACCTCAGCCCGAGGAACGCTCAGGATCTATAGGATCAGATTGCAAGTCACTCGTCGCTTCACCTGCACTGCCTGTCCACCCTCCAATGCCACTCACCACCTGGAGGAACCCACTCGCACAGCACACTCGCCTGTCAGCCTCAATCTCCATGGCTTGCTCATTTCTCTCCAGAACCACCATACTCATCCACTAGTAAGCCCTTCATTTAAACCTTCAACATTCAGAACCATCTCCCTGTCAATAACCGTCCTTTCGGTCATAGTGAGCCGATCCCTGAAGCCAGACGGCTATGGAGTCCCAACACTGCCAAAAAACCACATTTTCAATGAACTTGTTTAAACTTTTCCTGTCTCTCTGGTGTGCTGCTCTGGGATTTTCCTGGTTCAGAACCCAACATGACAGAACAATCCCACCAACCAGACTCAGAAGCAGCAGACCTTCAGAAGGTACTATCTCAGCAAGGCATATTATTGACGAACACAACTCCTCCATTCAGTCCTTGGAACAACAGCAAGCCTCCACAAACTCAGCCTTGGTGGAGATTTCCTGTAGCATCCAGGCTATCCAGAACCAGCTCTCAGTAAGATCATCAGGCCAGCCCTCTCTCTTGCCAGCTCTCCCTCTGGCCGCCAGTCCTAACCCAGTTGTCAGCTAAGCCATTTACCGGAACATATTGCCCCTACACCTGAGCCCTTTTCGGGGGACCTGGATAAAAGTAAGGGCTTCTTATTACAATGTACATTGGTGTTCCAGCAAGCAAAGGGTTCATTTCCGGACAACGCCAGCCGCATCGCATACATCATTGGTCTTCTGCGGGGACAAGCAATAAGGTGGGCCGAAACATTAATAGATTAGACAACCATACAGTACTTCACCCAAACTGATTTTCTAGCTCTCTTCAGAAAAACCTTCTCCCTTAAACACAGCGATGAAGCCCTTTCTCTAAAGATTTTGCATCTCCAGCTGCTCCATCATTCGGCCACGGAGATGACCATAGAATTTCGTACCCTGGCTGCAGAATCAGGATGGAATGAACCAGCTCTGAAAGGTGCTTTCAGAAACGCACTTAATGAGAATATAAAAGACGAATTAGGGAGCCGAGAGGAACCTGAGACTCTGGATGATTTGGTGAACCTTTCTTTTCGTGTTGATGATAGATTGAGAGAGAGACAATAGGAGAAGAAGAGTTAAACCAAAATAGAATCATTAAACAAAAACCACCAGTCTGTCCCCCCAGATATAACCTATGCAGCTTGGCCGTACCAGTTTCACTCCAGATGTGAGAACCAGACGCCATGTGGTAGGTGCCTGTATTGTGGAGAACTAGGGCATTTTTGACAACTTTGCCCGATTCAACCAAAAGACAGAGCCCGTCAGTAGAAACGGGGGAACTGACGGGCCCATCTTCTCTTCCTAACCACCCCCAATTCCATCTAAAATCACCTGTCTGTGTTGAACAAGACCAAGTTCCTGTCCTGGCTCTCGTTGATTAAGGCACTGAGCAGAATCTCATCAGTCCTGAATTAGTTAGAAAATTAAACACCCCAACTACTGATCTGACCAGCCCATTAAAAGTGTCTGCCTTAGATGGCAGCCCTCTGAAAATGGTCCATCTCGAAACTCATCCTCTCCGTTTCATTGCTTCTGGTAACTATCAAGAACAAATCTCATTCTTTGTTTTCCCCATAAAAGAGGCTCATGTAGTTTTAGGCCACCCATGGTTAAAACTCCATAACCCTCATTTAAATTGGATCGACTCATGCATTGAGTCTTGGAGTGAGCAGTGTCACGTGTCCTGCCTTCACTCTGCCATTGCCTCCAGCTCTGCTCAGCCTAACCCCTCCGAGTTCCGGCTCGATCTGTCCCATGTTCCTCCCCTATACCATGACCTTAAGATGGTCTTTAGTGAAGACCGTGCTCTGTCCCTGCCACCACATCGTCCCTACAATTGTGCCATTGATCTACTCCCTGGCGCTCCACTACCCTCTGGTCGCCTTTATAACATCTCAGGAGCTGAACAAGAGACTATGGAGAGTTACGTCAATGACTCTCTTAAAGTGGACATCATTCAACCATCCTCCTCTCCTGTCGGTGCAGGATTTTTCTTTGTCAAATAGAAAGATAATTACCTGCAACCTTGTATTGATTATCGAGGATTTAACCAAATTACTATTAAAAACAAATATCCATTACCTCCCTTGGCATCCGCCCTTGAAACTGTGCGAGGCGCCACTATATTCACAAAGCTTGACCTCAGAAACGCTTACCACTTGGTCCGAATCAGAGAGGGTGACGAATGGAAGACAGCAATTAAGACCCCGTTGACGCATTTTGAATATTTTGTCATGCCTTTTGGCCTGACCAATGCACCTGCAGTGTTTCAGGCCCTGGTTTATGACGTCTTGAGAGATTTCATCAAAGTTTTCGTGTTTGTGTACCTGGATGATATCCTTATCTTTTCCAAAGATGTGGAGTCCCATACCATCCAGGCCAGAAAGGTCCTGCAGAGGCTGCTGGAGAATCACCTGTTCGTCAAGGCTGAAAAATGTGAGTTTCATGTGTCAACAACAGGGCTGGGATTGGGGTAAACTGTGCAGTACTGTGCAATTTGCCAGACTGCACTGGTTTCTTCCCAGCTGGGCTTCTTTTGAACATGTTGGGCTGAAAAAAAAATATTGCTGGGCGGGTTGTTAAATTTTGAGCTGCCTTTTACAACATTTGGAATGTTTTTAGTAATTATTCATATCAAAATAGTTGTCATTGGTGGCAGAAAAGTAAAAAACCTGCACATTTCAAAATGTTGTGTCTTTTTACTCATTAATAGCTAATTTATTTTGAAAAATAGAATCTATTAAACATGACATCATCAATCAGGGATGGTCACTGATTAATCAACTGTCACTGTGAAATTATATCGGTCAATTGTAAACACTGTAAAGAGTTCATCTAATATACACTGAGGTGCTGCCTTTGTTAAGCTTTGACTTGATGTTGAGAGGCAGCATCATGCTGAAGAGGCAAATATAAAAGATATCCAGAAAGCTAAAACCAGACCAGAATATGCACATACATTTTGGAGGCAGGTGCTTAAGCCAAAAAAGGGCATCCACTGCCAAATTTATTTGTAAAATTAAAATAAAAAAACAGGATATATTTATGCTTTTATAGCCTCCCTATTCTTGGATTTAACAATAAACATTAAGAAAGCACTGGAGAACTCCCTGTTTAAATAGAAAAGATTTAACATTATTTGATTGTTTTTTGACAGAGTTGAAACATTACACTAATAATAAATTAATAAAGCATTACCAATATCAATATAACTTACCACACTTTCATGTAGCTCAACTTAAGAACCACCTTTCATTTCAAATCACAAACCTACTTTAGGTAGTTAATGTTAACATTGGGTCTATTATTATGCAAATAAAATCAAACAGACAGCTAATCAACATTTTCCTATTTATTCATCATTTTGTGTTTGCTGCTCTATATCATAGAACATTATATTCAGCCTTCGGCATATATTAGCCTGTAATGTTAACAAGCTACAAAAATGATTCCTCAACTGTTGGAGTAGAAATGCTTGCATAAAAAGAGCTCCTTGAGTAAATGTGACTTTTACCTACACAGAAGAGAAGAGTTTGGCCAGCATGCTGTAATTATAAAATACTGTATGTTTGTTTGGTCAATCTGACAGAGAGAGGTATCCCAATTGTTGTGGTTTTTAGTATAACAATGGCCATCAGTGGGCTCTAGATGGACAAACTGTCTACTTTTAAGGCTAGGTTTAAAACTTTCCTTTTTGATAAAGCTTATAGTTAGAGTGGCTTAGGTTATCCTGAGCTATCTCTGTAGTTATGCTGCTATAGGCTTAGGCTGCTGGAGGACATAATGACCACTTTCACCCTTTTCGCTACTTTCTCACTCTACTCTTCAATTTTGTATTTTTTGCTGTTATCTCAGCTTTTAACTTTGTTCTCTCTCTTTTCTCTTCCTAGAAGCTACACCTGGCCGGACTCTGTGTCTACCTGTGGCACCTTTCTGGAGAGGGGGGTCCTCCAGGCTTCTGCTGGCAACGGCTTGATGCTCACCCTCTACCGATGATCCACATGGCCCTGTCTTTCAGTGTTTAACCCTTTCTCTCTCCTAGACATAGCTACTGACTAAGCTTTTACTGAACTAACTCTATGTGCTCTCTTCAGACTCTAAACTTGAAAACTGGCTCAGAGTTTATCTGTTCCTTCTTTCTAGGTGAAACGACTAAAGGAGCTACATCCATTAACATTTACCTTTTCCTTCCCATAGAAAGTACTCCTGGATCAGTGCTTCTTTGTTCTCTTTGTGTCTCTGCTCTGTTCTCTCTAACCCCCAGTCGGTCGTGGCAGATGGCCGCTCACACTGAGCCTGGTTCTGCTGGAGGTTTCTTCCTGTTAAAAGGGAGTTTATCCTCTCCACTGTCGCTACATGCATGCTCAGTATGAGGGATTGCTGCAAAGTCAACGCCAGTGACTGTCCACTGTCTCTACATGCTCATCCGGGAGGAGTGAATGCTGCAATTCACTGACTGGATGCAATCTGCTGGGTTTCCTTTCCTTAGATAGAAAAAACTTTTTATCCAATTTGAATAAATAACAGAATCTGGCTGCACTGTTCAATGATTAAGATTAATTGGAATGTATGTACCTGACTTTTGAGAAGTGCCTTGAGATGACGTGTTGTGAATTGGCGCTATATAAATAAACTGAATTGAATTGAAATTGTTTCTATTCTTAACACTTTATTGTGAGAGTTACCTACTATACATTCAGAAAAAGGGTTGTGGTCATGCTTTTTCTTTTCTTCTTCAGACTTTACCATCAAAATAATTAAGTGAAATTAGTGAAATGTCAAATGTTTCTGTTGGGTTTTATATCTCCCTCTCTGTCTCTTTATTAAACCTGACAAACATCAGTCAACAGCTGGATTTTATGAGTGCAAAACTTAGGCGTAGGCAGTGTGTTACGCAGTTACAGCAGGTGTGGCGCCAAAATGCCCCCCTCTCCAGCCCTTTCTTTAAAGAAACTTTGGGCCAGAAGCCACATTATGTTTTCAGCAGCGCTATAATGTTAAGCATTACATCATGTACGCAGTCGTGAAACTTGAGCTTTGCACGGACACTTCCGGCGGACGTCCCCTTTGAGTCAGTGCATATGTCCGCGGAGTCATGTAAGCGCGACTGTGTTTTGCCCTTAACTATAGGAGGAGGAGGGAGAGGCAAGGGAGGGGGTTGTGCTTGTGTGATTGAGAATTAATTTGAGGGGGCCAGGCATTTGTTTGAGGGGGCATTGCCCCCTCCTGTCCCACAATAACTTTTCTGGGCTTTATTCTCGAGGTTGGACAGGTGAAAGTAGATCCCAGCAGGATTCGGCCAGTGGTTGACTGGCCCAGACCCGATACCAGAAGGGAGCTTCAAAGGTTCCTAGACTTTGCAGATTTCTACAGAAGGTTTATTAGACATTTCAGACTGCTAGCCTCACCTTTAATGCTGCTCACATCCACCAAGACCTCTTTTGAGTCGACTCCAGATGCAGAGAAGGCAATTCAGAACCTCAAAGAGAGGTTTTCCCCCATTTTAGTGCACCCTGACCCAAAACTCCAGTTTGTTCTGGAGGTGGTGCTGTTCTCTCACAGAAATCCACTATTGATGACAAACTTCATCCCTGCGCATTTTTCGCCAGGCGCTTCACGCTACCTGAGAGAAATTATGATGTGGGGGACTGCGAACTGCTAGCCATTAAATTGGCACTAGAATGGCATCACTGGCTGGAGGGCACATCTCTCCCCATAATCATTTGGACTGACCATAAAAATCTGGCCTACCTCCAGTCAGCCAAATGTCTTAACTCCCGCCAAGCCTGTTGGTCACTGTTTTTCTCCAGATTCACTTTTACCATAGCTTACAGACCCGGTTCCAAGAACACAAAGCCAGATTCCCTTTCACGATTATTCACCCCTGACGACGACGACCCTGAGCCTGAAACAATTGTCCCACAATCTTGTGTCATCGGTTCCCTCACCTGGGACATCGAAGAACACGTCGAAGAGCTCAAGCTGACGAACCAGATCCTGGAGGAGGACCCCCTAATCGCCTCTATGTTCCATCAGCCATCTGGTCCTAAGTCATTCATTGGGCTCATGCCCCCTGTTTCTCTGCTCATCCCGGTTCCAGCTGTATGATTGCCTTTATCCGAAAGTACTTCTGGTGGCCCACTCTCAACCGAGATGTGGTCAAATATGTCAACTCCTGTTCCATCTTGTTTAAACCTGGTGTGCTGCTCTAGAGTCTCCTGGTTCAGAATCCAACATGACATCTAATTGATCTAATGTTAACAACTGCAAATTTATACACGTATATATAAACATATCTGTGTATTTATTAATATAGCAAGATCTAGTCCGTCTTTAGTGAATTATTTTGAAAATCTGGATGTTGTGCTCGTTCTGTTTCCTATTGGTGTGGTATGAGTCATGCATATTGACTCCGGCTGGGCTCCTGCATCCGCAAAAATAGACTCTGGCCGTCCACACGCTGCAGCGCCTGTGTTCTGTCATCTGATGAAAGCTCACTTGCTTCTCCTGACTCTGCTGCATCTCTCTGTGATAGTGACTGAAATATTTTTTAAAAAAAATCTGATTTTTCACTGCTGTCTGTGTTGCTGGCCATTGTAGCGGCAGTCAGTTTGCGTACGGGGGTTCCCCTTTGACGTCATAAAAAAGAGCAACTAAATCGCAAAGGAGTAGGCTGGAATGCCTTTTTTAGTGAAATTTATGACCATATATTTCAACAACTATTCATTTCAGTGGCATGAATTTATTTTTTGGAATATTTTATCAATGTTTCCTTTCCATAAATGTAATTGGATTTATAATTAAAATAAATGTGACTTTAAAGAGTTTATGTCTGAGTGTTTTTTTCCCTTTTAGAACAATGGATTAAAAAAAACCATCAAGGGTAGTAACTGTGTCTTCACCATGTTTTATCTTTCAACCACTTCACAGTTGGCACCATATTAATGGTTAACCAAGAAATATCTCACCACTCAATTGTCAAAAAAAGGCTCTTAGTCCAAGATGGGAAATCCAATCTTCCCATGTAAATAGTCAGTCTATCAGCCTTTAAGCTGTCCATTCCCTTTGAAGGACAGCTCATTTGTTGGTCCGCTCTCTCCCAAAGGAGACTGGCTAGAGATTCTCGTGCCGCAGTCATTAGGATAATTAACATGTCTGTTAAAGGGGTTTCATTATCCTTAGTGCAACAAGGTGAGGTCATCAGGAACAATTATTATACCATACAAGAAAATTAAAAATGTATCTGATCTGAATTTGTTCTGAACTACCACAAATATGGCTACTGTTTGTTGTAACAGTGATTTAAAAAACAGTTTAGTCAAATAACTTTGTAAATAATTTTAAGATATTGTTTATTGTGATATTTATTGCGTCAACAGAATATCAACAGAATAAACGAACTGCTAGACATAAGTATAAATTAGTACAGGTGAAGCTGGATCAAGCACTTTTGAACACGTATACAGTGCTTTTTTGTAAATTCAAAAACGCTTTATAACCTTGCGTAAAAACATTAAAGTGAAAGTATTTTTTTTTACTTTCACACAAAATAAAACAGCAAGATGTCCACACTTGCAGGTCAACCCTTTACCTAAATCTACAGAAGATGTATTTTAGAGCATTTTTTCTGTTGGAATTTCACGGTGGTATGGCAATAGGATCCTGGCTGGGAAGAAATTACTGCAGGGAGTCCTCAAAAAGCAGAGAGGGTCATCGGTTCTGACCTCCCCTCTATGGACTTTATATACTAATACTAATACATAAGCTATAGCCTAAAACACTACAGTCCTGTTAGTATCAGATCTCGAAGGACCCAGAGTTTTTTTGTGTTTTTGTTTCTTGACACTATTTGACCGATCACATAGGTGGTTAAAGCGGGAATGGAGTCCTCCATCACCCATTTAAATTACTGATATTTTATTATCTTACCACTCCAGACCTATTTTGCAATTCCTTAAAAATGCTTTTTTTCTTTTTTTTTTATTGCACAGTGCATCAGACCAATAGCAGTTTTTTTGCATACTGAATTAGCTCCTTATTACCCAATTCCAAGTTTTCTTGCTATTTATTAAATATTTCCCTGTTGCATTAATATAGTGGTAACCTTGGCATATTTTACTGTTGTAATACTGCTACATTTTATTATAATTTTAGCAAGAATCTGACTTTAGAGCAATGCACAAGTATTCTAGTCCCCCTTTACTGGGTTGCATGTGTAAATGGGATTAAAACACTTCTTTTCAACATAAACAGTATACAAGTGTAGCTTTTAACTGGTCGCAATAGACTCTTAAAATTAGACTATTATTAAAAAATACTGAAACTAAAATGGTACATCAGACTGGCTGAAGCATGCTTTAGGTCAAATGCAATATTCAGCTTTTAGGTTTTTTTCACAGCTTTGACAGTAAAATAACCAAAACATTAGAGACATAAAAGACAAAAATAAACTTTTGCATTACAAGTGTTCTGTGGTTGGAGAAATGTGCCATTTTCCAGGCAAACGAGTTTTTTAGGAAATACTGATGCACAAACCAGGCAGCACATACAGTGTGAAGCTATGGCTGTGTGGCGGAGGCAGACTTTGTGAAAAAAAAACGTCATGTTGAACAGTCAGCAGTCAGCCTTGTAAAAGTTTGGGTGTTACAGGATGCAATAAAACACAAATGGAAAAGCTGTTCTGCATAACAAACTGGCTGACCTGAGTGAAGTGTGTAAAAGAGGCTTGTTTTCTTGAAGTTTTATTAACTTCTTTAGGATGAGTGCAGATGCGAGAAAAAAATATCCTGAGCATCTAGAGGGAGAATTTAAAGACTATAGACTCACTTATGTTATTGTTTTAGATTAATATTTTACAGTGCCTTGCAAAAGTCCCTATGCCCATTGAACATTTTCAAATTTTATCACAATACAACCTCAATAGATGTAGAAACACATTTGCTACAATTACAGCTGCAGATATTTTGGAGTATGTCCCTACCTACCTGACATTTCTGCAAACATTGCAGACATTTTCAAGTCTTGTCACAGATTCTTAATTTAATTTTGGCCTGTACTTTAACTGGGCAGTTCTAACAAAAATATACTTTGATCTACACCACCCCATTGAAGCTCTGTTTGTATGTTTGGGGTAATTTTCCTTCTAGGAGGTGAATTTCCACAACAGCTAAGTCTTTTGTTGTTTCGAAGATTTTCTTCCAGGATCATCCTGTATTTAACTTGATTATTCTACCCATGAACTCTGATTAGCATTTTAATCCTACTGAAGAAAAGCTTCCCGAATGAAGTTCATGAGGTATTAACATTTTTTCAAGATGAAGCAAAGTGTTTTGTTTAAATTATTTTTTTCGTTTTTGTTTTTTTTGAAAAAGCAAAAATACTCCTCATTTACAGGTTTATAGCACTGGTTTCTTGTTTATAACACCTCATAGCAGATATTCAAAATGTCCCTTGCATTTTGATTGAACAGAATATAGAAATAAAAAAAACAGGATGTAACATTAATATTGAAGCACCTAAAAGTCCTATTATATGAATACAGAAAAAAAATGTACATAAAAATATATAATAATATAATATATATATATATTTTCTATTGGATTCTTTAAAGTAAGAGAGAAAAGCTTACAAAAAACATGAAAGTTGTGGAACCACACAGACTTATCTTGCTAACCTTCAGAGAGCTAACATCCAAACCTTCTAATAGACAACCTCATAGCACCCAGTGAGCCAAATAGCCAAAGGCTGCAGACTCACCAAAATCATCACAGCAGACCTCCATGGAATCAGAGGAACAGTCACTGAGATCATCGAGGGTAGTATCTGTGTCTTCACTGACCTGAAACCTACAGTCAAACACAAGAACAGTTCAACAAATGTATAAAACAAAACCAAGTCTCGGTAACTGATTTAAAGGCCAAGAAAAAACTGATATAAATGAAGATTTTTGTCCTTCTTGTCAGAAAAAAAATTATCTGCTTATTTTTCTAACTTGAAAAGGTGAAACCTGCCCTCACCTGGACCTAAAAGGAGCAATAGCAGCCATGCTGATTTTTCCTGGTTCACTCCCTCTGCGTTTCATGTTAAACTTCTGGTAAGAATTCCTTGCTTTGTTACCAAACAAATCTCCCACAAAAGTTCCTAAGTCCTGGTTTGAGATGTCCCTCACATCTCTTTGGAAGTGCTCCAGTCCAGCAGAAGGAGGGCATGATTTTTCATTCCCATTTGTCCTTTTCGTATAAAGAAGATGTCCTCGTTCTTGGCCTGAGTGAAAATTAGCTGAGAGCTTGAGAAAGGTATCTCCCTCTCGTGCATTATCTAGATTCCTTAGGCGACTCTTTCCAAACGTCCAGTTCTTGTTGGTGTTTCTCTTTAACTGTAGGTCTCTTAAAGCCTTATGTGTCAGTGCACTGTTTCGGAGGTCCAACGTGTCTTTGGAACGTGGAATGTCCCTCTTTGGTATCTGAGGGCTGTTGTATGCCGAACATGTCCCATTGGTTCGCTCTGTATCGGCTGGGCCTCTGTTAGAATACATTCCGGTCTTTTGCTGCAGTAGGTTTGCTTTTAAAGCTTTACCTCTCAGCACGTCTGCAGGACCAGAGGAAGCAGATGATGAAAAATATGCAGGTTGTCCTCTGGCAGTGAGCTGATACTGCACTTTGGGAATGGGGAGGCCGCTGTACTGTTTAGAATCCATCTTTGGCAGAGGCATCATGGTCTGAGGTAAAGGCAGACTTGAACTAACGCCTGCACCTTTTTGGCTCTGGGATAGAACTTCGATGTTGGCTCCATTGTTCATGGCGAGTGCGTGACTGGGATGAAACCTAAAAAGAGAAGAAATTAAAAATGGACAGGAAAAACAAAAAGTGCGCAAGGCAAACACAACAACTGTAAAGGTAAATTCGATCCCTATTGTGATTACTAAAGGAAAAACTACAATCATTTCTTATAGCATTAAAACAAGCAATGGAAATCTGCTGCGTAAAATCTGAAGCATCCAACAGCATGGATGTCAAGTCTGTAGTCCCCTCTTGTGGCAGCTGATGGATATAGCAGCTTTACGCAGCAGAAATTTAAATCATAACTAAATCTGCAGTTAAGGGTATTTTACTGTATTGTATTTTGATATCCTTTCCAGAGATGTAAAAAAAATGGTTAGCTAAAGCACTGTTATAGAGGAGAACAAAAATTAAAACAGCTGAAACCAAATCGCCAAAGTCATACTGTTTACATTTAAGCTAGCATCAATACTGTTGCACAGCCAGCCCTCAAAAGAAGTTAGAAAAGTTGCAGTTTCAGGGTGTATTCACACCAGGAAAGTCCTTTAGTCTGCTTGTTTGGTCCGGACCAAAAGCGGACTTTATTTTTTGTGTTTGGTGCGGTTTCCTTTCATATTGTACTTTTTGCAAGTGAACTATTATTTGTAACCAAAGCCACGCGGGTGACAATTATTGCTCCCATTGGACAAAAATGACGGGGGCGAGACGCAGCACAGACCCGGATATTTAGGAAAAACAAATGTAGACGAGTTGCGTGCAGCAACTCTGTTCTGCATATTTGTGTCATTATTACAGCTGCAATATTATTGTGAGAGTCAAGAGCAGCTCATTCAACACAGATTTTAAAAAGTTCTATTTATAATTTTGGAACGGCTTTGGAGAATGCATGTGCCCTGTCCCAAAACATGGCAGTAGCATTGCTAAGCTACAGATAGCTTATCAGGTATGATTTCAGTACAACATACACCTTTGCTACCGGCTATGGTAGCTTAAGTCCAAAGAGACGTACGTTTTCTGTATTTGGTTCAGATTGGGGCCGGTTTGTATTCAGACCATAAGCGAACCGCACCAGAGTCCGTTTGGAAGTGGACCGGTCCGGTTGTTTGGTCCGGACCAGGGTTTGCTTGAGTGTATTTACACCTGCACAAAAGGTCCGGACGAACGGAGCAAACGAACTCTGGTTCATTTTAAGCGGACCAAAAGTGGAAGGTGTGAATACACCCTATAACTACAGTCGTAAACTATTGCTTCAAAAGTAATGGGAACTTATGGGAATGTTTAAGGTTTGTCAATTAGTTTTTTCCATGTGTTAGCCATCTAGGCAGTTATTTTAGTGGTAGTCAGTTTGCTGAGAATGGTTGTGTCAAAGATGTTGCTTTCTTTTGCAGGTTGAGAACCAACATGAGCAATGAGTCCTATGTAGTCAGTTGTATGGTAAGCAAAGATACATTATATTAATCTGCTTCTTCAAAAAGAGTCAGTCAATTTCTTGAAGGCCAACAAAAGCAAAATTTGACTGATCATTTTCAACAGAAGCAATCTAACTATACATCAGCAGTGCATTTCTATTAGTACCACTGATCTGGCTGAAAATTAAAAGAACTTTAAGGAATGAGTTCCAAATATAAATATCTAAATAACAACTGGCTAAAACCAATATCTGACACATTCAAAGACCGCTTTCAGGTTGTTGCCACAACATAATGAATCAGTTCTAAAATATTTTACCTGTAATTTATCCAAAATACTTAATATTTGTTATGTCAATAAAGGAAAAACCACAAGAACAATTCCCAACCTGGAACTTAATCTTTCTCTTTTTAAAATGCACTGCCATTAGAAAAGCTATGTGTGAATCTTTTCAGTTTCCAGTGCAATTACTAAAAGCTTTAATGCATTCTGATTATATTTTTTCATAAACTGTATGTTGCTTACAATTTCCTAAATAGGTCTTATTAAACATTAATGTAGTTCTAGTCCACACCCTGGACCCTTGGTAATATTTTGTTCTTAGATACTCTTAGATACTTTTCAGATTTTAGTATTAAATGACTAAATGATTGAATAATAGGAGAATAAATCTGTGGGACCACCAAAGCTCTCACAATTATCTCTGTGATGGAGAGGTACTGCCTACTGGTCCAAACAGTGTTGGCAAGGCCTGAAAGGAGCAGTACTCCCTGCTGCACATGCCAAGTGGTGTCAGTCTGCCACCGGCCTTCACAGCACGTTTCACACCAGAGTTGTGGAGATAGGACCAAGAATACATTAGGCAAAGCTGTTGAAACATATGGCATCTTTTTAGTTAAATAACAGTGCTTTGATTGATTTATGTTTGGCTTTTTGCTGATAACCTTTGATTTTAAAGACCAACTAATTTAAATTCATTGCCCTCAAAAGGGGTTCATTTAATTACAATTTTTATGAGGGAATAGTCTGTTTTCTTATTGCTTTAGGACAACTTGTCTGATAACAAATGCAAGTGAAGATCAAATAAACATCACCCGACTCACGTTTCTGAGTTGAGGAATTTGAACTGGTGGCTTGGTCTGGAATTTAGACCTTTAACTCATGTATGAGTTGTAACTCATACATGATATAATATTTCTTTCCTTCTGCTGCTCTCTGCTCTTTCACTCACACTTGCATTCACTCAGCAGGTCATGTGGTTAGAAACTGTCTCTGTGAAGCAGACATCCTGGAATGTGCAGCTGTTTCACTGCATTTAGTACCGTGTAAATCCTAAGTGAAATCTTGCTGTCTTTCACACAGTATAAAGCATAAATGGAGGTCTATGCAGCTGTCCACTGCTCCCACTGCACTCTACAATCATTATAGCTAATCCACACAGATCTGCGTACATACTTGAGTTTGAGTTAAGTACAAGTAAATACTTTAGGGTTTAATATTTCTTTATGATTTAATGATTTTCCTTGGATTAACTTAACTTAAAAGACTTAACTAACATAATTTGTGTTATTAATTTCTCAAATGTAACCCTGATAAAGATGTCAATAATTGGAGCTGATCTGGCAATGACGCCCCACCGGTGTAGAGTTCCTTCTATTTCCAAGTGGGTTAACTGTTTTGGTGCTAACTATAATTAGTTATACAATATAATAACAATGTAATTCTCTCTAGAGGCAAGATGGAAGCAGTCTATGCTTTCATTTACATTTTTATACTTTTATAATTTTTTGTCTTAATTCATATTATTTTATCCACAAAGCATACACGATTAGTGGTTTTGTATGTTGTCTAGATTTGCTGTTACAACCTTTGAATCAAAGTTGGGACTTTAGATGTCTTTCATTAGTTTTTGTGCATTCTTTTAAAGAACAGATATTAAAAGTGATCTTTTTCACCCTGTGTTATGTTCAGTTGTAAAACATCTTCAACAAATCAGATAAATCCAGCTCAATACATCTCAGTTCAACTACAAACAAACAAATAAAACATTTTGATGACTTCCCATGATCAGTAGCTGTACTTCAGAAAATTGAAAATAGTTAAAAGCTGACAGCAAATGTGTTACTTTTGTTTGATTATTTGAATCTGGATGCTTTCTTATGCCAAAAACTTGGGCAAAAAGATTTAAGTTATTTTTCTTATCTTACCTGGTTTAATAATGGTCCACCATCAGTTAGTATTCCATGCAAAGACAAAGAGGAGGCAGCAGTATGGTGCAGTGCAGCCAACCTACACTTAACAGTAGGGTACAGCTTACAGTAACACAATTTAGACCCACATGGTGCTTTACAGAGGGTTGGGGGGGATCGATGCTGGGAGACAACAAGCAAGTGATGCTTCTAATGTTTCATCCAGTTTTTCCCCTTTTCTTCCTGAAGCCATTCACACATTTCACCCATAATGACCAGACAGATTATAGTGACTCATATTTCAGTCTGTCTGGTGACATCATGCATAGCTTTCCCTGTGGTGCTCATGTTTCTGTCAGAGATTGAATTTCACATTTTGATCTCTTTTTTTTTTCTTTTACATACAGTGAGAGCATGCAGCCAGTGCTACGAGGAGCTATAACTGCTCCATTTTTCCTAAAATACAACCCAAGCTCCTGGGTGTTAAACCAAAAATATTTTTAAGAACAGATATTGTTTTTGCTACAGGATCCCCTACTCTTGCAAATTCTCAGAGAACTATGGGCAGCAGAAAGACTAAAAATGTAAGCTAAACTGTCATGATTTAAATGTGTTTTAGTTTTGTTTTGGGTTTTTTTCTGATTCTGATGGTGGTCTCCAAGTTGTGTTTTGGATCTTGCTTCTGATCATTGTTTTCCAGGTGGTGCTTTAGTTATTTCCTTAGGTTTAAATTCTTGTATTCTGTTTATAGGGCATTTCAGTTTGTTCTGCTTTATCTGTAAGATGTTCCTTAGGTTTGACTGTGTCCTTGTATTCCTGTTTAGTTCCAGCTATGTCTTATTTCCACTCCCTGCCACAGTCGGCTTGCAATCAGCTTCATTTGGTCCACCTGCACTTTGTCAATCAGTCTCCTTGCATCACCTGTGTCATGCCCCATACTCCTCATTTCAGTTCGTTCCTTGCTGGGTTAAAGATATGCAGAGTACTAATCAAAGTCTCAAGACCAGGAAAGAAATTAAAAGTCATAACATTTTATGCTGGTGGATCATAACTAGGTTTTAATCCAAACATAAGAGAACAGAGCAAGAAAAAAAGATGGATAAATGATTGAAAACTGCAATTAACCTCTAACAGGCTGTTTGTGAGCCAATGAAAAGCGTGAGATCATTTGCTAGAAAAATAAATAAGTCAGGACTGAGAGTATCAAAAAAAGGATTAAGTAATGAATGCTTCCACTGGTAATGTTCATGACATCAAAACTTTGTTTAGACATGTTTGATGCAAGTATTTCCAGTAGGCTGTGGGTAACTGCTTGTGGTGTAGATGGGTTCACAAAAGGCATTCATGGTCTGGAACTGACATTTGTTTTTGCCAACCTGCCTTGCCATCTATCCCTAAATATTTTAATAGGATTTGGATAAGTTGAACATGCCGGATATTCCAAAAGAGTAGCCTGTGTCAGCTGTGCTGTCCTGTTGAAAGACCCAGTGATCACCTTACAGACAAGAACCTTCAGTCAGAGGGATGTCTGCTGCAACATCTCCACACAGCCAGCTGAGGTTTCATGCCTCTGCACAACTGAGAACCCCATTGTTCCATTAGGTAAAAAGCTCTCCAGATCACAACAGAGCCTCCTTCTCTGTTATATGTAATTAATATCTCCATTGGAACTCATCTTGATGCCAGTAACTATAGAAGCAATCCATAATATCCAAATTATTTTCTCCCACCTTTCAATGTCTCATTTTTCACACTATGGTGAAGTGAAGGCGTGGCTGTTAAAGGCACTTTTTTTCCTTGACTCTTCTTTCAGAGAGGGGGTCTCTTGGTTATTGGGCTGCAGCCAGTACCAGTTAAAGCCTTATTTTGGGTCATAGATCAGCTGATGTTTTCATGGACACCCCATGGAATCTTCCAACTCAGTAAAAGGCCAGATTTATGCTCAGATTTTTACTTTTGACGGTTAAGGTTAATGTGACCAGTCAACATAAAATGTGAATGCTTGTAATTTCTTCCCTCTTAAGATCTTACTTACGAGTCGAACATCAAGTCAGCTGTTTAAAATCTTTAAATATAATCCTAGGCTTATGTTTTAACCAGGGTTCACATATTATATTGTCAACTTTTATAGATTGACAGCTTACTGCAATATACAGGTGCTGGTCATAAAATTAGAATATCTCGAAAAAATTTATTTATTTCAGTAATTCCATTCAAAAGTGAAACTTGTATATTATATTCATTCATTACACAGAGACTGATATATTTCAAATGTTTATTACTTTTAATGTTGATGATTATAACTGACAACTAATGAAAACCCCAAAGTCAGTATCTCAGAAAATTAGAACATTACTTAAGAACACTACAAAAAAAAAAGAATTTTTAGAAATGTTGGCCAAATGAAAAGTATGAACATGAAAAGTATGAGCTCTTGTTCAAGAGTGGCTTGACGCAAGGAATGCGACAGCTGAAACCCATGTCTTGCCTACGTCGGTGCGTGGTGGTTCTTGTAGCACTGACTCCAGCTGCAGTCCAATCTTTTTGAATCTTCCCCACATTTTTGAATGGGTTTTGTTTCACAAATCTCTTCATCCCTATCCCTATTGCTTGTACACTTTTTTCTACCACACCTTTTCTTTCCCTTCGCCTCTCTATTAATGTGCCTGGACACAGAGCTGTAAACACCCAGCCACCTTAGCAATGACCTTTTGTGTCTTGCCCTCCTTGTCCAAGGTGTCAATTGTCTTCTTTTGGACAACTGTCAAATCAGCAGTCTTCCCCATGATTGTGTTGCGTACAGAAATGACTGAGATACAATTTAACGGCCTGTGCGGGTATTTTGAGTTAATCAGTTGATTAGAGTGTGGCACCAGGTGTCTTCAATATTGAACCTTTTCATAATATTCTAATTTTCTGAGATACTAAATTTGGGGTTTTCATTAGTTGTCAGTAACAATAATCAAAATTAAAAGAACATTTGACAAATATCAGTCTGTGTGTAATGAATGAATATATTATACAAGTTTCACTTTTTGAATGAAATTTCTGAAATAAATTAAGTTGTTCATGATATTCTAATTTCATGACCAGCACCTGTATAGTGAAGACATTTATTTAGTGGTAAAACCAAATTTTTGCAAATATTAAATTTTGTAGCCCAGGAGTAAAAGACAACTGATCTGAATAGAAATAGAATTGAAAAATATTTTATTGTCCCTCAGTGGGGTTTGGAAGTGATCGGCAAATGCAAGTGTGCAGATTCACACAAAGGAGAATTACGGAATGTGTCATTCTCAAAAAATAGCTGTCCAGTAGACAGTCACTGATACCCTCCATAAGGAGGCTAAATCACAAAAGTTTGTTGCTAAAGACGCTGGTGGTTAACAGAGTGCTGTGGCCAAGCATATTCTTAGAAAGTTTAGTGGAAGGAAAAGGTGCACCACAGTAATAACCAGAAACTTGAGAGGATTCTCAAACAAATTCCATTGAAGAATTTGGGGAAGCTTCACAATGAGTGGATGTGGCTGTAGTCAGCATATCAAGAGCCACTACGTACAGGCTACAAATATCTTACCTGAGGTAAGGAGAAGAACAACTAGACTGTTGCTCAGTAGTCCAAAGTCATATTTTCAGTTAAAAGTGAGGTTTGCATCTCATTTGGAACTCAAGGTCCTTGATTCTGAAGGAACAATGGAGAGGCTCAGAACCCACATTGCTTGAGGCCTAGCGTATTTTCCACTGTCAGTAATGATTTGGTAAATGTTAGAGCACTTCATTCTTCCTTCTTCTGACAAGTTTGATGCCCATGGTGTTACTGCGCTTGTATGGCCAGCAAACTGATGAATTTCAAACCAATAGAGAAACTATGGGGTATTGTGAAGAGGAAAATGAGGGACACCAGACCCAACAACGCAGATGACCTGAAGGACGCTACCAAGGCAACATGTGCTTTCATTATACCTCTGCAGAACCACAGGCTGATTGCCTCCTAGCAACATTACATTAGTGCAGTAATTCATGCAAAAGGAGCCCCAAGTTTACAAAAGCCTGGCATTTCTGTGTAAGATGTCTTTTTTTCTTGTTCTTGTGTAATATTCAAATTTTATATGACAATTAAGTTTTTTTTCATTATTATTATTATAAGCCATAGTCAACAAAATTATAAGAAACAAAAGTTTGAAATGTTTCACTCTGTGTAATGAATCTTCATAATTAGTGACTTTAAATTTTTTAAAACAAGTGACAAAAGATATTGAGCTTTTTCACGATATATGTTTTGAGATGTACCTGTATGTACATGCATTTACTTTTCTCTGGTCTGCCATGCTATCTAGTATCACAAGGGTCCTGATCTTATTTTAATAAATAGCACCAAGTCCCAGATTCTTCCTCTTCCCAAATTACCTCATGTCCTAGCGTTATCACAGAGGAACTCTGTAGGGAGAGCCATAGACTGATGCTACACCAGACTGAGCAACAGTACACATATTCAGGAGGACAAATGAACAATAAAGGAAAGGTTGGCTCTCCCTACATTTTGCAACAGGTAATTCCAGATGGGTGACACCTCTTAAGTTGCTGTGCGTTTTGCTTTACAACATGCCTTTTCTCAAATTATTTAAATTTTTTTGAAGATAAGGACTATGGCACAATTTAAAAATTGTAAAACCTAATACCTTCTAGTGGTTAAAAATATGAGCCACAAACAGATTCCCCATAAAAAATAAACAAAGTAACCCGTTTTACTTTTACATTTCTAACTTGTATTTTTGCAGCTTGTTTGTAGCCTGCAAAGTATAGATTTCAGGCAGATTTTCCTAGTCACATTGTCTCTCAGATGTCAATAATAGTCCTCCCTCTCTTAGTCCATCATCCATGCTAACAAAATTGCAGCACTCTGCTGCATCGCTTATCTGCAGCGTGTATCTGTTTACAACTGAAGGCATGTGCACTGTTAAACAATGTCTTGTACCTTTCTAGTTAAAGATTTTTAAAAAATAACATTAATACCTAACATTGTAGCTTTTTTATTTTGTTGTTTTTTTCTAGCATCTGAATGGGGCTTTCAGAAGAGTGGATTAATCTGATGACTGATTAAAGATATTTAACCTATTCTATAAGTCGCTTTAATTGATGAAGGACATAAAGTAATGCTATAAAATTATCAACAGAGTGAGTCCTATTAGCACTTTACAAACTCCTTAGGGATAATTAGGCTAAAATAAGGCTATTCCAGAAGGAGCAAAATTCACAATGAATCTGATATTTATCACCAAAGTGTTCATCCACTGTTTACTTACAGCCAGCAATTTGCATTAAAAGGAAACACTTAAGGCACTTGGCACTATCTTTATTTAAAAGAAGCAATGCACATTAGTTGAAGCGTATTTATGAATTCAGTTAGTTTGCCAGGTTTGTCATGCAGGTTTTTCCATCATACCATACAAGACTTTTGTTTTCAGGATTTCTAGGCAAACTCCAAGCCATATTGCAACTCCTTTTCTGTCACATACAATGACCAACAATGCGAGTAGTTCTGTAAAATGCCAACAAAATAGCTTTGTTCTTAGGGTTATGTACAATAAAGTGGGACTCCTAGCAAGAAAAGCTTCAGTTACTTATTTGTGTTTTCCTTATCAGAATAACGGTTTAATTAATTGAGGAATGTTGCATCGGCAACTTATGCTGCAAAGGTAACCTTCTATGCAGCAGGTTAGGTTTTGAAGCAATAGGCAGACAGGATGTTTTGTCTCTCCTCTTCTCTGATTTATGCAGTTAAGTTTGACCTTCCCATTACAAGCTAATGTTGCAGCCTTAAATGTAAAATTATGCTGAAGCTTCTTTGCAGCACAAGCCTCTTTTGTTTGGTTTGTATTTGTTTGTCTTGGTTTCTTCTTTCTTTTTACACCTGGTCATAATTTGCTGTTCATCACATGTGCTGCAAATGAAAAGATCTACCCCAATAGTGTTTTAGAATCTTTACAGCTTATTTTTTCTTTATGATGTCATGTTTTCATTTTAGTTTTCATCGAGTTTAGATTAAAACTTTCAGTGTCTGCCGCATTTTATTTAATTGAAGCTGATCAGCTGTCTTCACCTCTCAGCCCTTGTATATGACAATAGATAATATCCACAATATGTGGAGAATACAAATTACATTAGGCTGAAATGAAACATTAAAAGACAGTGACTAGGCCACTCCAGAACCTTCTTTATTTGGCTATTCACCAATGGACTTTGGATTAATGACCAGCTACATAAGCCAAGTATCCTTGTATTTAAGGTCGTGTTGTTGGCCAGGTATTCTCCTTCAGGGTTTCAGCTTAAGAATAAAATTTATCAGTTCCAGTAAATGTCCAGGTCCTGAAGGAGTAAAGTTGCCCCAGACCACCACACTACCACCACCATGTATGGTTGTCAGTATGATGTGATTTTTATTGCAATGCTAGGTGTTACAGGACACACACCTTTCCAAAACCCCTGCATTTGTCTTGTTGATCCAGAGAATATTTTCCCTTCTTGAGGATATTTTGGGACGTTTTTGGCCTTGAAACATTCCCATGGGCACAAATTTCGGTACATTGGCTGAAGGTTCACCTCTGTTCCATGTTTTCTACATTTGCTGGAGTCCCAAAGATTAAGGAGTGGCTTTGGAAACCATTTCAGACTTATAGATGTCAGTGACTTTATTTCTCATCTGTTCTTGAATTTATTTAGATTGGGGCAATGCAATTTTAACTAAGGTTGACTTAGTAGGACTGGCACTGAATAATTAAATGTCCTTAATATACTGTATATAATCTGTGTAATGTGATGCAAACAATAGCAAATCATTTTAAATTTCATCTGTTACTGATAGTTTTTCTGGAAATTCAGAAGTCAATTAAAATCAGCTAAACTCGGATCTGCTGTTTCCTTAGATTGTCCTTTCTGGGTTCTTTGTGAAAATCTAAAATGACATTTTATTCACTGAATCCACTATGGCTTTTCACAAGCTGCTTTAACTTTCCTTTGAGAAGAGAAGTAATTATTGCTGTTCTGGTTGTGTACTGTTTGCAATAAGGGGCAATAAGTCCATCTCATACTGACACTGATCTAAACTTTGTTTTGCTTGCATAAATTGTTTCACCTAACCTGAAAACAAAAGAAGAGATGGACCCTGAAGGATCAGCATGGAAACTTAAGTGGTTCAGGAAGTTGGTTGCAAAATCCCTAAAGCAAACTACAACAGCCTGTTGCTGCAGTTATGCTGCTCTTATGCAACTGACACAGTTTTCTGAGGTTAAATCAAGCCTGTGCAGAAATAGCCAGCATTTACATACTCCAGTCGAGTGATGTCTGAGAGTGTGGACAGTTTTTCATGGTGGATTTTGGGAGTTGGGCATTTTAAAACCAGATACATGATGTAAACCAGAGTCACACAGTCCTCATTTCTGCAATAATTAAAATAGTATAAGTGATTTTATTAATGCATAATCAAGCACAACATGCTTAGTCACTATTATCCAAAAAGCCTACCAGCAATGACTGAAGCAGTGCACCAACTGACTTTGCATTTTACATCAAAACCAACAAAGACGGATGTGAAAAAACTTCAATGGATGTTCAGAGGAAAAAGAATGGAGGTACATGTTTGAAAGTAAAGTTGATATCTACAGGGATTGGACAATGAAACTGATTTTAGGTTTTAGACCACTAGAAACTGGTTTTAGACCACAATAATTTATTAGTATGGTGTAGGGCCTCCTTTTGCGGCCAATACAGCGTCAATTCGTCTTGGGAATGACATATACAAGTCCTGCACGGTGGTCAGAGGGATTTTAAGCCATTCTTCTTGCAGGATAGTGGCCAGGTCACTACGTGATACTGGTGGAGGAAAAAACGTTTCCTGACTCGCTCCCCCAAAAACCCCCCAAAAGTGGCTCAATAATATTTTGATCTGGTGACTGTGCAGGCCATGGGAGATGTTCAACTTCACTTTCATGTTCATCAAAAACCAGTCTTTCACCAGTCTTGCTGTGTGTATTGGTGCATTGTCATCCTGATACACGGCACCGCCTTCAGGATACAATGTTTGAACCATTGGATGCACATGGTCCTCAAGAATGGTTCGGTAGTCCTTGGCAGTGACGCGCCCATCTAGCACAAGTATTTTGGGGCCAAGGGAATGCCATGATATGGCAGCCCAAACCATCACTGATCCACCCCCATGCTTCACTCTGGGCAGGAAACAGTCTGGGTGGTACGCTTCTTTGGGGTTTTTCCACCATAACTCTCCCCGGACGTGGGGAAAACGTAAAGGTGGACTCATCAGAGAACAATACATGTTTCACATTGTCCACAGCCCAAGATTTGCGCTCCTTGCACCACCCGGATGTGGGGAAAAAGTAAAGGTGGACTCATCAGAGAACAATACATGTTTCACATTGTCCACACCCAAGATTTGCGCTCCTTGCACCATTGAAAAAACCGACGTTTTGGCATTAGCAAAGAGTGACCAAAGGTTTTGACTATAGCAGCCCGGGGGGTATATTGACCCTGAGCTCCCGGCGGCCCAGTTCTGGTGGAAACAGGAGAGTTGAGGTGCACATTTAATTCTGCCGTGATTTGGGCAGCCGTGGTTTTATGTTTTTTGGATACAACCCGGGGTTTAGCACCCGAACATCCCTTTTCAGACAGCTTCCTCTTGCGTCCACAGTTAATCCTGTTGGATGTGGTTCGTCCGTCTTGGTGGTATGCTGACATTACCCTGGATACCGTGGCTCTTGATACATCACAAAGACTTGCTGTCTTGGTCACAGATGCACCAGCAAGACGCGCACCAACAATTTGTCCTCTTTTGAACTCTGGTATGTCACCCATAATGTTGTGTGCATTTCAATATTTTGAGCAAAACTGTGCTCTTACCCTGCTAATTGAACCGTCACACTCTGCTCTTACTGGTGCAATGTGCAATCAATGAAGACTGGCTACCAGGCTGGTCCAATTAAGCCATGAAACCTCCCACACTACAATAACAGGTGTTTCAGTTTCATTGTCCAACCCCTGTAGGTCAGTGATGATGTTCACTAGCCTGGAAAAAACTGCTCTTTCATTGGAGTTTACTGTGTCCTGGCCTAGATCAGAAACAACTAGACGTACTGGTCTAGTTTCGAGATCAAATTTAAATTGGAACTGAAAAAAAAACACTTGAACCGCAATTTTTTTTTTACTATTTTATTTTACCAATTTACATCATATTTTCTTTTAAGATGTAACCCAAAAAACGCTAATGCAAGCCAACTAAAATATGTTTTATTTGGATTTTCTAGGTACCATCAGTAGCATTTTTTTATTTTTTTTCGACCGACCAGTGAATGATATGTAACAATAATGTAAAACCAGTGGTTTCCATGAGGTCAAAGCAGAATTTCCTTTGGGGGTCAGAGTCTTTTCACTTTTCCAATAAGTTATGATGTTATGACCACTGTTTTCTATAAGGCTTCCCTGAGCTCAGAATATAACATAAGTTATTCAAAACATGGTTAACCTGATCAGACTAGATGGCCCTTCATTTCCTCTTATTTCTTAAAATATTTTGTCAAGTTATGCAGTATTTCAGTCTTGAAATTTCTTTTAGCTTCTGACAATTAGCTAAAAGTCTGTTTTTACTTCTATTGATAAATTGGACGTGGGGGCTGAAAGTGTATAATTGTGGAAAATATTTATTCGTTTTTTTTCCAAAATGTGAAGCCTAATCAGCTACAATCTATTAAACCCCGAAAAACACATTATGTCAGATCATAAAATGTTGTAAAAGGGTAAATATTTTTCATTTCCAAGGTGGAGCCAATAAGAATGTTGTGTTTTCACTCAACCATGGAAAAAGTCTGATACTCACTAGTATATTTAGAGTGTTAGTGTGCCTGAAATGTTTTCTCCAACACAATTTGTGGAAATTAAATAAATTAGCTGTAAATTATGACATTGTTACTATACCTATGAATGCTTTTGTCAACCTGCGGTGTGTGAAATTGAATTGTTTTATGGTCCCCAAGCCAGTATGGGTCCTTATGCTGCCATAAACGTGCCTCTTTTCCGTGGGGTACACTTGTGTTGCCTACAAGTCTTGATGTCTGCTGTTCTTCCACACCATATCATGGTTTTCTAATTACCATACAAGCAATGAATCAGCTGTTTCCTCACCTAGTATGTTCTGTACCAGGTTTTTATTCCCTTCTGGTAAAATTCAGAACTAGCACTAGCAAAGCATAAACTCTAACATCAGACAACACTATGTGACAAAAAATGTTTTGAGTCTAAATCAAATACCTGGTGTTATGTACTCACCAGCCACTAGGTACACCTCTCCGGTTGTTTAACACTAATATTGAATCAGCCAATCCCTTGGCAGTAGCCAATTGCATTTAAGTATCTAGATGTAGTACAGACAACTGGCTTATGTTTAAATTGAGCATTAGAGTAGGAAAGAAAGAGGATGGTAGCTGGTATTAGACAGGCTGAGTATGTCAGATACAACTGTCCACATGGGGTTTTCATGTACAACAATCTCCTGGGTTTAAAGAAAAAGTTCCAGTGAGTGGCAGTCATGAGGATAAAAATGTGTTGTTGATGTCAAGGTTAGGAGGAGAATGGGCAGACAGGATCAAAATGATAGAAAGGCAACATTATCTTAAATAAACACTTGTATACAACCAAGGTATCTGGAATACCATCTATAAATACACCAAACATCACAACTTTAGCCTATTTTGAAGAAGATCGGACCACAAAGCTTAAATCATCTCAAACTGGCTACTTGAACATGGAAATCTATTTACTGTACTGCAATGGCCTCCACAGTCACCACATCTCATCCAATAGAGCACGTTCCGGATGTGGTGCAACAGAAGATTGGATCCACTGATGTGCACTGACTAATCTGCAGCAAATGTGTTATGCCGATATGTCAATATCAACCAAAATCTTATGAGTGCTTAGCATCTATGGATTGTATGGATCTAAGTATTTCTTTCAAAAACCCAGAAAAGAAGCAGAAGGGTTTACCCTGACATTTATCCACAGCAGGTCTCTTTCACAGTCTTGCCTCTGGCAGCCTTTAAATTCTGCTTCAAATCAAGATAAATCCATATCGTTTATACAATAAGTCACCCACTCCTTATGCCTTATGTTGTCTCTGATCCCTAAAAGTACTTTTTTGATATATATAAGTTTTACATGAGCATATAAAATATGTAGGCTATCAGCCTTTCTGTGGTCGGCACACATGTCATTTTGGGTTAGCCAAGAGGGACCATGTCCACCAGTGGAGCGTGTCTGCGGACTAGAATTTCCAAACAAGACAATCTACAAACACACAGTTGGACTCAGGACACAAACAGACGTGGCATTTACAAGTAGCAAAATTTGCCCTTTGAGTATGAAAACCTACAGCATTTAAAAAACAGCCTAATAACATCTGTGTGCATACTAGTTCTTTAATGATTATCAGAATTACTTTCATAAGAAACTTCAAATCAGCCATGGATTTTTTCCATTGCTGTGTCTCTGAAAGAATGACAGATGATGTAATCCTGCGGGTCGAAATGTCTTGGGAACAGAATGCATAAGACAAAATTGTGCCCTAAGCAGCACATTTTGTTTTACCACCAACTCTTTAACAGTACATCTTGATAGACCACAGGGAAGTATTTATGTGTTCTAATACCTATAATCAAGAATTGTAATTGAAAGTTAAGTTCCAAAGCAAGTTGCACACGTGATGGATCTATTTTTTTAGCACTGACATCACCCAACATTGGTGGGTGTGCATGGACAGCCAGCATTGAACTGAATCACTTTATTGTCCATAGTATGTACATTAGTGGCTGCTTTAGCCATTTATGGTTCTTCAATGTTTTTGGTGCATAAACTATCTCTGTTGTAGCAAATCATAAAGAATTAGAAGACCAGCTTCTTATGGCAATGGTTGATAAAGATTTCAGCTAATCTTTACTTAATAGTATTCTAAAATGTGAGAAATTTGTAGAATTAAACTAATTTGCACATACCGATTGCATAAATGTAAAACAAAACCCCAGCCAAGCAAAAAAAGGTTTACATCAGCCAATTGGCAACATTTAGATTGGTACCAATTAGCAAATTAAGATGGTGAATGTAGCAAATGTTTCTGCCAAATGTTAACATACATCATCTGAGCAAGACCATTCTTCAAGATTTGGACATAAAACAGGAAATAACTCATAACTTATTTAGAGGGAAGCTAAAGCTATCTCTTTGTAGCTGTAACATCTGCATACTTCTATACATAGTTGTATCAGTGTGACAAAACTGGTGCAATTTCTTCTTTTATGTAATATATTGTCCTGCTCTGAGTTAATTTATTTTTTCCTAGTGACTTTGTCTTACTCAGAGCTCCGCTCAACAGTTGGCAACTCTGCAACTTTCAGGTTTAATGGAGTTTAAACGAAAATTCAACATGGAAGACTCACCATCACCTCCAATTTCGTCTAATTACTCCTCAATACGGCTCTGCTCCACCAATCAGCGTCAAGTCTGCATTTCTCCCCCGGCCAATCATCCTTCAAGGCTCTGCTTTAAAAGATCTTCATCCATGGAACCCTCCGTTCTGCAGCTGAACTTTGACCCTCCTCCACCCCATCTCCACCATTTGGCTTCCAAACATTTTCCAAATCTCCTCAGGCCTCCACTCCACCACCAGGATTGGATCCCAGGGGGGATGACATCTTTAATTCTAACCCTAAGATGTTCATTCAAGCGCATGTCAATCTCAGCATTCACGTCTTCCACTGGGGTCCAAGCGCCAAAGAAATAAACATTTACTAATAAACTTTTCTAATTGCACCCCTGTCTTCTCTTTGTGAGTCTGTCCAGGTTGAATTGCTCTCAAATTGTTTTATAGCCTTTTTTACAAACATTGGTCCAGCATAGTTAGGCTGGACTGAGGCTAAAATAACATTGTAAAATAAAACTGCATTAAAGTGTATTTAAAAAAATCTTTCAACTCATTCTACGAGGACTACCAGCACGAAGAAGGAATCTGATGCTTTAGTCTGTTAAACCAGTGCACCATCTCAGTCTCCAAGCCTTCTTGACAATTGCTGAGCACATGATTCCACACCCCTGGTAGGACAATTAAAGTCCAGCATAGGACAAAGAATCGGCTCAACTAGTTGACCATGTCTTGTCCCCAGCAGGTCGAGGCCCATGGCCACTTATCCTGACCCTGGTTCTGCCAGAGGTTTCTTCCTGTTTAAATTAAGTCTTTCCTTTCCACTGTTTTCCTTTAGGGAGGAAAAAGGCTATCAAAGTGAAGATTTGATGCAATCTGTTGGTTTCCCTTTACACATTTTTTACTGACTGAACTTGTATCACAAAGTGAATTTGAAAGTACTGTAATTGGGTAAAATAAAAAGTTCGAAGTAAATGGAACTGTATTTGGATCTGACTGTATCAGAAGGGCTTTCATTGAAGTGAATGAATTTGAACTCAAATGGCTGTCATATAATTGGATATTAACTGGACTTGTTTGTCTTGTAAAATATGCTGAGACATTTGTTGTAAGCTGGTGCTGTCTGAATACCTAAATTTAATTGTTTTCCTCAGGTTTGTATCTATTTGAGTTATCTAACATATGGAAATACCTCCATTATTGAAAAGACTGCATTAGCCAACAATGCACATGCTTAAGTAAAGCATTTTTCACAAGAAAAGCAATGCTAATAACTCCATCAATCTGTTAAAGCAGAAGCAGGCATTATTCGCATATTACTTTCTCTTTGGTTTCCCATGACCTAAAGTGATGGGAAGAGCTGCAGTGTACATGTGGTATTTACAATTATTGACTAATTTAATTATGGTATAAAGCAGCCTGTTTTGTAAAAGGTCTTATGGACTCAACGTTCTCACAAAGCACCATGATGAAAACAGCTAAAAATGTTTAGTTTTCAATAAGTTAAAATTTGTTTAGCAGTCAGTGTTTCTATTGTGAAATATTACCATTGCAGTTTTCTATAAACCACGTAACATTTTGACTTTATTTTGTGAATAGAATAGAATAGAATAGAATAGAATAGAATAGAATAGAATGATCCTTTATTGTCCCTTAGTGGGAAATTCAGGTGTACCAGCAGCAAAATGACAGGCACTTGGAAGCATACATATTTACACAAAAGTAACAAAAAATAAGAACAAGACACTGGACAGTAAGGCCAAATTCAAGCATAAAAAATTTTAAAAAATGTTAAAGCATCATGTTAAAAAATAGATCTTAAATACTGATGTTGCAGCTCACTACTTTAGACAAAAGAGTTAGATAGTACAGTTTTTTGATAATGAAATCTGTCTTATTATTCTAATTTGTTAAGTTCAAGCATCCACATCTGTCCTTTAATTTCTGTAGTAGTTTAGATGTTTGAATTGTTAGAAGTGATTCATGGTTCAGTCTTGTGTCAAATTTGTCAGAACGTGTGAAGGGAAAAAAAACCACAGGGTAGTTCACACATTAAAGCCATGCATTTACATTAGCTAAAACTAACTGTCAAATAAACTGATATTTGTTTTTAGAATTCAGTAAGAAATTCACACTCACCTATGATGAAGCTGACAAAACCTGGTGTGATGAAATCAAATGTGAATGCAAGTCAAATCATTTAAGGAAGGAACAGTAGAGACAGGTGTCCATTAATCTGTCCTTCTGAAGACAAACTAAAGTGTAAACCTTGTTCTCTCTGATGATGAACCAGCAAACTGCAGCTTCCAGCTCCAAAGCATCTCAGCTTTTGGTCCGATGTCTAGATCAAAGTGGGGCTGCGCTCCTCCTGCTTGCATAACAATACTCTAGACAGATCCCATGCTGCAGTTGCTGAATGTGGATCAGACCACTTTGGCCACAAGGCACGCTCTCTGCCTTGCAAATGGACCTGGCATTGTTCCAGTCCACTTACCTCTGAACAAAAGTGCTGAGGTAAGACTGGACCAAATACCTGACTCAAACTGTCGTCTCTATTTTTTTTATTCTTCCCTCTTTAAAACCCTCACTGAAGAATTGCTGTCCTGAGTCATTGCCAGAGCCAGTGAACTGGACTAATTTGAATTGTCACTGCATGTTTGTAGCTGACTGCCTACAGGGTACAAGCTGCCTCAATGTGAACCTCAGTGAGAATCTGGGCCAAATGGGAGCAGATTCAGAGGTATCGGTTCAGGAATAAAAGACTGACAGGTACAATGATGTTTTGGGTTCACCCTATTTTTCTTTAGCTCTTCAAAGTAGGGATTACAATCTTTGAGAACCCCCTATGTAAATGCTGTGGGTAAATATAAAAAAATGACTCAACTTAGAAGGCAGATTAAAGCAAGGACATTTGCTGGAACAAATGTGTGCCGAGAGCAACAAAACAACACACATATTGGTGTGAAGTTGTTGTTGTGACATAATATAGTTAAAACTCAATTGAGGAATGTGCTTATACTTGAGGTTAAATTGCTCTGAAGGATGACTAATGTCTATGGAAATGGTTACCTAGCAATTGGAAAATAATCACTATACTTTTGACAGGAGATAAGAGAGGATTACAGATGAAAATGAGCAAAAGAAACTTAGAAATGTGAGAATTGTCTACGCACACTTAACATAGCTGCTGTTTGACCTTGGAAATCAAAATCTACATTGGCCTCAGCTAAATCACTGCCTAATTAAAGGTGCCCACATAAGTAATTAGCAGGTCTGTAGGAAGGTACAAACTGAACAAGTGGAAAGATAAGAAATCTATTAATTTATTGTTCTAATACTTCATTGTTCTCTCTGATTGCTAACAGTGTTTTCCATTTTTCAATGCTTGCATGTTCTGCTTTGGTTAATAAACCTTGTCGCCTTTTGCATCAACGCCCCGAGTAACACACAACAAAATACTGAGAGCTGGAGAAACCAGGATACAGGGTGTGTCTCAACCCCAACAAAACCTATTTGTGGCCCACATGTGACCCCTACTGACAAATTTATGGTACTGCATCCCTATTACTCTATGGGTAGCAGAGGTGGAGCAGTCAAAACAGCAGTCTGGATGCAGTAAACATTAAACTGTCTGAACCAGACAGATAGGGTCATTTACTGAAAACATTCCTATCAAAATATTCTTTATGACTGTGACTCATTATACAGTCATTCACCCTAGTGGCATTAGACATCCAACTAGAAAAGTTCTCAAAAACATTCAGCTAAATCGAATATGATATTTGCATTTTAAAGACAATCACACACCTTAATATTTAACAAAGAAAGAACAATAGCTACAGTAAAACATTAAGCATCACAACACATTCACGTCCCAAGCATGTGAAGTTATCTCACCTCTTCCTGCTCCTCCTCCTCACCTGGTGACCTGGCAAAGCTTTAATGAAAAGTGCTTCTAAAAGGAGAATCAAGTGTTGGCTTAAAGTTATAACAAATGTTACAAAAAAAGGAGCTGAATTCGTCCATAAAACTCCACTGATCAACCAGTGCTCCTCATGAATTGAGGTTCCTGCCTCTTTTCTTCCTTTGTCTCCAATCCTCTCCTTTTCCAGGGGATTATTCAGCTTAGTTTCCCTGAGTCAACCTCTCTCTTTCACTCGTTTCTCTCTTTGTCATGAGGGTAATGACATGCATGCATAGTCTACAACCAAGCAAGGCGGATGTCCACAGAGCAAAGACAGAGGGCTAGTGTTGGTCATCGCAGGCTATAAATAGGCTGCTCGAGTTCATCATTGTCTCTTCCTATGATGGTGAAGAGCCTGGAGGGCTTGGAGAGGGAGGAAGACAGACCAAACAGCATCCTTCTCAGCCAACTAAGCCACTGGCTTCACCTTTCCTCATGATTCCTTAACTTGTCAACTTCAGAAATGCATGATTGCTTTTACGGAATGATAAAGCAAAATGAGAAAAATAATCGATAATCCAAGGGACAGGCCTTCTGCAGGCCTTTCTTTGGAATGTCTTAGGAAAGATGGCAGACAATGAAATGATGAAAGGTCGCATGTGCAATGTATCCACTAAGGAGAGAAAGATGGTGAATGTCTACACTGCTGTTGCATTGCTTTTTATATGCTGGTTGATGACAGCTTGTCATCAACCAGCTTGTCATGTATACAGTGATTCATTACCTTTATGCAGCATAACCCATTCCCATAAGCTTTGTTTGGATGAAGTTTCTCGTTGTATTTCCTATTTATTTAAAGAAACACCTTCAGAGAAAGTGGAAACGTTCTTCTACTCATCCTTGTGCAATTTACAAAACCAATCAGTTCAAAATACTTTGTTCATCCCAAAATGAAATTAGATGTTGGAGAAGCTCTTAATTTCCAAGTTTTTCCTAACATATTGTTGTGGACAGCAAGGATATCCTATAGTAGTCTGAGATCCAGTGTATCCCGTGTATTTGATAAAAGCTCTGACTGAATACTCTCTGTTAATGTATAACAGTGTCAAGAAGGGGATACTCAGGGTTGTCCATCATGTTTTTCCTTTTGAGAAGTATCCTATAAACAATCAGCTCTGAGGGCTCCAGAACAGATGCTGCTACTCTAACAAATGTTCACTGACGAGATTGCTGTCTTAACAAATAGAGAAGACTGTTATCTCTACTAACAAAACCCTAAATAAAAAAATCTAATAGAAAAATTGTGTTTGACACATTCCTGCTCCTGTTACAAACCATCATCTTCTTTGTTTTGTTCACATTTAAGATGAGATGACTGCTTTCACATCATGCCACAAAGAGGTCCAACAGTCCTCTGTCCTTCTCAGATGCAACACACACCTGCAGAGTCATTCTAGTGTTTGTTTGTTGTTGTTTTTTTTTGCAGATGACAGGACAGTGAGGTGTATGGAGTCAAATACAATGGTGAAAAATTCAATCCTAAGCCCTGTCCCCTGTGGTGCTCCTATGCTGCTGGCCACCTGGCCAGACACACACAGTAAATCAGGCTTAATTATGCTAAACGTACTGGAAAAATTATTGGACCAATTAGCCTGCAGACAAATGACTAGTGCGCTGCATGAAACATCACATTAAATATGTGTGAAAGAAGAGTCATAGATATTATATACTAGGAATTTTAGAGACCTCTGGCTAACATTCAGTTTCTTAATTTGAAACCCTAATTATGCATGATTATATACTTGCTTTAGAACAGACCAGTGTGATTATCCATGAATCTTTGAGATCAATCCAAATATAAAAAATGTCCAAAACTATATAGAGAACATGATCATAGCTTCAGTCAGTTAATTACAAATAAACATAAGAAAGAGTATAAAAATAAATTTGAATTACCCAGTCTGATGTTATTAACCAAGAATATCATGAGCTGACATTCTGACTCTTAATACCTTACAGTGTTAGCCTGAGGAGATACTTTACTTGTATTTGGCTTGATGCTAAAGAATAAACAGTTTTTGAACTTTTTCCACCCAGATTCAACCAGGATTAAATCTCTGAGTCTTATACCCTGATAAGCAGGGACGTGCACAGATAGACACGAGGTGGTGCTAGAGCACCTGCCCTTTTATTCTATGGACAAAAAAATGCCCTCCTGAAATGTTTTTTTTTTTTTTTTTTTACAGTGTATAGTGTGGGGCCCAAGGTAAAATTTCTTAATTTAAAGGCCTATAATACCTGTCCTGTTATGATTGTGGTCCGTCTGCCTGCTCTGTCTTCATGTAATCGGCTAATCTGCTTCACCTGTCTGCTGCTGCGCTAGAGTGCAATCTCAGTCATGCCATGCACCTGTTTTTCTGCAGTTATATACAGCCCTCAGACAGGCAGACGGTGCCAGATTTTTGAAAACCTACCAGTTAGTAGATGTCCAGCATTCCTTCCTGCCTGACCACGTTTTTTTGACCACTTTTTGTATCTGGGATTTCCCTGTCTTGCCTGACCCTCATTGGATGTCTCTCGCCTCTGGATCACGACTTTGTTTCTGCCTCTCGACCTAAGCCTCCTGCCTCGCCCCTGGATTTGTCTGCCTGAGTCTGCCTCCCTGGTTTCACCCAGTTACTGCCCTCCCCCCCTGACCGCCAAGTCTTGGATCTTTTCCCCTGTCGCCAATCCGACTTCTGGCTGCGGCGTGCTCTGCACCGACCCCCCGGCCTGGAGATCGCCAGGACCGCACCCCGCAAAGGAACTTATTCTGATTCCTCCGCCCTACACGGACTCTGTTAAGTGATCCCGGGTCCCTGGCTGGTGGAGTCCTGAGTATCTGTGCGCTGCTCCTGAATAAATCTATTAACTGGCTGAAATTATGGGTCCTCCGTCCTGAACCTTACATGTCCCACGTTTTGAAATTTTGATCGAACTCTTAGATTAAATTAGATTTTTATTTAATTATTTCTTCTATCTCATAGATGTACGTATTACATTTGCTTTAATGGTCCCTGATGTATGGAGGGTTCAGAGTGCCAAATTAAAATAAATAAGTCATGAAATAATCACTTAAATGTTTCTTTAATTTAATAAAAGTGGAAATAAATACACTTATTTATTATAGAATTATGTGCCTCAAATATATTGATTTCATTTTAAAAGCATAAACAATTATTTCACGATTTAATAAATTATTTCATATTCCTGTGCTGAAGAACATCATGAATTAATTTAAACTGCCACACACCCATCAAAATCAGAGGGGCGGAGTTTAGGCCAATCGAGGAAGGATAGTTGCTCTGGTCTGAAGTTGAAACATGGCGCCGCCCATTGAGGAGGAATTGAGTGAAGTTTCTAATGATTTGAAGAGAGAGATTTTGAACCTGGCCAGACAATTAGAAGCGGGTGACGCTCTTCCAGATTATGTGGCAGGAAGAATTGAAGAAATCAAAGATGCTCTTGGAGTTATTCCTGCTCTTTTTGACCAAGATTTTGAGCAGAGAGTAATTGCCATTTTTCAAGAGGCTCTCCAACTCGTTTCTGGTAACATAGCCCCCCAACAACACACACCCGGTCTAGGACGGCTAGCTTTTGATATTCCGTCTGTTGTTCTGGAGGATTGTGTGCTCTCTGGACTTCGGGCTCCCAAAATAGCGGCGAGGTTTGGTGTTTCAACGAAGACCACCTGGCGTCGACTGAGGGAAATAGGCCTGAGGTATTTTTAATTCACTCCTCTTTGTTAGCTGCCGTCAGTTGAAACTTATTCACTAACGTTTATTAGTAAAGTTTAATATGTTTTTGTTATGTCCCCATAGAAATGCAGATCTTAATCAAGTTTATCTGATGAGGAGTTGGACCGGATGGTCAGTGAAGTCCACAGAAGTCATCCAAACTCCGGTGTTGTGCGAAATTCTGTTCCCCTGAAATAATCTGTTCCCCCTGTGTCGGAAGCGCACTGCAGCCAGAGAGGCGGATCTGACCGTCTTCACAGCTTTTCCGATCGATTTGTCAGTAAAACGATGAAACATATTCATGTCAAGGTTGTTACTTTATTTTTTTTAGTCAACAGCTCCTAGAAAAAAACAAAAAAAAAATACAAACTGAACCTGGTCTTGTGATTTTTTTTTTTTCTTTGCACAGCTTCATGTTGTTTCGCCGAAAGAAGCCGTGTCTTTTTCAACTTGTGTCATGTTCACTCTAACCTGAGGGACATCAGCCAGCCACCAAACACTGTTTTCCAGCACGTCGTGTTTATTTATACTTTTTTTATTACTGATATAAAACAATGGATGCTCACTTTGCTGGACACGAAAAGTCAGGCTTCCTGAAAAGATGAGAGTGTAGCTTATTATTCTGGTAAATCGCGTTCTAATGTAAAATATGACAAAATACTGGATTCATGAATGATTTTTCTAGTAGTTAATTTTTGATCGGTAATGTCTGATGTTTTGTCTAAAATAATCAACTCTACCAGATGTATTATTTAAGTACTTTACATATTCCTATATCAAACATACTGTCCCTGTCATATGAGAAAATATTTCCTCTCTTTTAAAAAGAGGGAAAAAATGTTTATAGGAACATCAAAGGGGAACAGAATATTCCAGCCTGACGCTCACACCTCGTAATGTTTTGTTACCCCATGGGACAGGGATTAACCAATCACCTTATGTTTTGGGTCGATCATTCCTCACATCATACACAACTATTTTTGTGAATGTGGACACATTTGCTCTTTGTTTGCCAGAGTTACAGGGGGGAACAGAATATTTCAGCCCTCTGAAATAATCAGTTCCCCCTCTATAACATGGGAACAAATTATTTTTCAACAAGTCCTTCACTGTGTTTATTCCTCTCATCATGGAAAATAAGTCCTGTGAATTTGGACACATTTGCTCTTTATTTGCCAGAGTATCTCCGTGTGGTTCGGTTCATCCACAAAACAGGACAGGTCCAGACTGCAACGAATAATCAGGACTGCAGAGAGAATCATCAGGGCTGACCTTCCCTCCATCCAGGACTTATACAGGTCTAGGGTCAGGAAAAGAGCTGCTAAAATCTCTGCAGACCCCACACACCCTGCACATAAACTGTTTAGAGTTCTGCCTTCAGGCCGACGCTACAGAGCGCTGTTCACAAAAACCAGCCGCCACAGAGACAGTTTCTTCCCCCAGGCTGTTTCTTTGTTGAACATTCAATAAAGTACAAAACAACAGCATACAGATGTTGCAAATCCACCTTTTTATTTATATATGTGTATATTGTACATTGTAAATATGTATATTCTGTAGTGCAAAAACAAAGAGCAAAGTGTACCGGAGTCAAATTCCTTGTTTGTATGTACAAACTTGGCAATAAAGCTGATTCTGATTCTGATTCTGATTACAGGGGCTGTGAAGCTTTTCTTAAAGCTTCATCAATCATAGTCGCTGCTTCTCTCAGAAGCTCTGGACATGATTTTGAAACCTCGCTCATTGTGCCCAGGTGGGGTAACAGTAAGGAATTTTTCCTAATGCTTACGCTGGCAAGTTTTTGTTGCCTATGTTCCTAATTTGTGATAAATACCACCACTTACAGAATTGGTGTGTATTTGCAGGTTCTGTGTCAACCCATTTTCTGGCATCGATTACTCTGGCCTTGCTGTGCAGTTTAACCAATTGAACATTAGGGCGTGTTGAAGAGTAACAGTGACAGTTTAAATTAATTCATGATGTGCTTCCAGCACAGGAACATGAAATAATTTATTAAATCATGAAATAATTAGTTATGCTTTTTAAATTAAATTCAATTCAATTCAGTTTTATTTATATAGCGCCAATTCACAACACATGTTGTCTCAAGGCACTTCACAAAAGTCAGGTACATACATTACAATTAATTCAAATCATTGAACAGTGCAGTCAGATTCAGTTATTTATTCAAATTGGATAAAAAGTTTTTCTGTCTAAGGAAAGGAAACCCAGCAGATTGCATCCAGTCAGTGACTTGCAGCAGTCACTCCTCCCGGATGAGCATGCAGAGACAGTGGCTCCTTTAGTCGTTTCACCTAGAAAGAAAGAACAGATAAACTCTGAGCCAGTTTTCAAGGTTAGAATCTGAAAGAGAGCACATAGAGTTAGTCACAATAAAAGCTCAGCCAGTAGCCATGTCTAGGAGAGAGAAAGAGTTAAACACTGAAAGACAGGGCCATGTGGATCATCGGTAGAGGGTGAGCATTAAGTTGTTGCCAGCAGAAGCTCGGACGATTCCCCTCTCCAGAAAGGTGTCACAGGTAGACACAGAGCCAGGCCAGGTGTAGCTAGTGAAATCAATATATTTATTTGAGGCACATATAATTAATTCTATAATTAATAAATTATTTGTGTATTTTGTCAGTCATCAGTCATCAGTCATATAGTCCATAGTGGGTCGCGGGGAAGCTGGTGCCTCTCTCCAGCAGTCTATGGGCAAGAGGCAGGGTACACCCTGGACTGGCAACCGTGTATTTTGTATTTTGTTTCCGGTGTATTTTGTTTCCGGTTTTATTAAATTTGACACATTTAAATAATTATTTCATGACTTATTTATTTATTGTAATTTGGCACTCTAAACCCTCCATACTGATGACTTCTGTTTGACATGTTTTTTCTAATTGCAAATACGGCCAAATGAGCTAGTTAATATTACAATTTATACACTACTAAAATACCTTTAATAAAGTTCAGTAAATGTGGGGCATGTAGGCTAAGTTGTATTTTCCACTTTTGTGTGTGTCAAAATTATGATGTGATCAGAGTATTTTAATTTCTAAATAGCAGACATCTTATCAGTTCTCAGGACTTGTAATCTCATTAATTTTTATTATTTACATCTCTGAGGGCCTGGGATACCAAGGTTTCCACATCCCACGTGAGGGCTCTAACAACACAACGTTGCGGTAGGATGGGAGCAGGCTCCTTGTCAGAGTCGTCCGCAGAGAACTGTTGAGAGAGTGCGTCGGGCTTGGTATTTTTGGAACCAGGTCTGTATGAGATCGAGAGTTTAAAACGTGAAAAGAAAAGGGACCAACGACACTGGCGAGGGTTAATGTGTTTGGTTGCTTGAAGGTTGGCTAGGTTTGTATGATCTGTCCATACCACAACTGGGTGTTCAGCACCCTCCAGCCAATGACGCCAGAGTTCTTGGTCTCCCACATCATAATTTCTCTCGGCTGAATTGAATCTGTGGGAGAAAAAGGCACAAGGGTGAAGTTTGCCATCAGAGTCAGAAACTTGGGATGGCACAGCCCCTGCTCCAATGTGAGATGCATCAACTTCTAGTGTGAATTGTTTTGACGGGTTTGGATGAGTGAGAATGGGGTCTTAAAAGAAACTGTCCTTGAGCTTATGAAAAGCTGCATCTGCCTGTGGAGTCCACTCAAAAAGGTGTTTAGTGGAAGTCAGAGCGGTTAATGGGGCTGCAGTTTGACTGTAGTTTCTGATGAATCTTCTATAAAAATTGGCAAAGCCCAAAACCATTGAAGCTGTTTACGTGAGTCAGGAGTGGGCTATTCGAGTACAGCCTTAATCTTGTCTGGGTCTGAACGAACCTGCCCACCCTCTAGGATGAATCCGAGTAAGGTAACGGAGGACTTGTGAAACTCACACTTTTCAGCTTTTACATATAGACGGTTCTCTAGGAGGCATTGAAGGACCAAGCGGATGTGTTGTTGATGCTCTGGGAGGCCTTTTGAGTAAATGAGGATGTCATCTAAATACACAAAAACGAAACAATCGATGAAGTCCCTCAGGACATCATTCACTAGGGCCTGAAACACGGCTGGGGCGTTACAGAGGCCGAAAGGCATAACCAGATACTCAAAATGTCCTAAAGGGGTCTTAAAAGCTGTCTTCCATTCGTCCCCCTGGCAGATTCGGACGAGATGGTAAGCATTACGGAGGTCAAGTTTGGAAAATATGGTAGCATCTTGTACGGGTTCGAATGCGGAGGACTTGAGTGGAAGAGGATATTTGTTCTTTATTGTGATAAGATTGAGTCCCCTGTAGTCAATGCATGGACGAAGGGATCCATCTTTTTTCCCCACAAAGAAAAATCCCGCCCCTAGTGGAGACGAAGAGGGACGAATGATTCCTTCAGCTAGGGACTCAGTGATATATTTTTCGAGGGTCTGTCGTTCTGGGCGTGAGACATTATAAAGTCGACTGGAGGGCAGAGGTCCCCCAGAGAGAAGGTCAATGGCGCAGTCGTATGGCCTGTGAGGGGGTAAAGACAGAGCCTTAGTCTTACTGAAGACCTGTTTTAGATCCATATATTCCTCGGGAACTGAAGTTAACTCAGGATACTCTGCTGTTCCAGGATCAGGTTCTGGTAGTTTGAGTAGAACGGCTGAATGTAAACATGAGGAGAGGCGGTTAGCGGACCAGGAACTAATTTGACAGTTTGACCAGTTAAGGAGTGGATTATGCTCCTGGAGCCAGGGAAAACCTAACACTAGGGGATTCTGAGATACAGGAAACTCGAAGAAGGATATCAGTTCACGATGATTGCCAAAGATTATTAATTCCAAAGGCTTGGTCTTGTGTGTGATGTGTTGAAGGTTCTTACCGTTAATGGCAGATACCAGGTAAGGGGTAGGAAGGAGTTCAGTGTCGAATTGAGCCTGTTCCACCAGACGTTGGTCGATTATATTTTGCTCGCTTCCTGAGTCAATGAGAGCTGATAAATGGAGTGAGTCTTGCGAGAACAAGATGGTAGCTGGTATGGGGAATTGGTTATTGGTGGGGGTGAAATGGTCCGTCAGGTTCCCCTTTACAACTGGCGGACCCTCTCTTTTGGTCGCACTGGACAAGAGGCGATGAAGTGTCCGTGTGTGCCACAGTATAAACACTGTTTGGATTCCATTCTTCATTGACGTTCCTCAGGGGAGAGCCAAGTTCGACCAATTTGCATGGGTTCTGGGGAAGGTGTAAGTGGTTCGGGCGAGGTGCTGCAGCTGAGCTCTGAGGTGCCTGTGATCTCAGGTGGAGGTGGCACCAGGTGGATGATCTTGGAGGGGAGCACGGTGGACAATGAGCCAGGTTCGTTCACAGGAAGCCTGAGGAGACTTGAAACCCGAATGCAGCCAACTGAGAAGATAATTCGTGAAGTTCTCTTGCAGAGAGAGAGTCTGGATCTTCTGCATACGCAGACTGGATAGCAGATAACTGCCATTACTGCAGATAACTGTTCACCTGTTATAACTGTTTAGAGCAGCTTAAAGTTCAGACTTTTAAAATAATTTGTGGCTTTGTACCCTTTTTACTGAAGAATACTAACCCAGCAGGGGTCAAACTCTCAGGATGAAACAAGGTTACAGTTGCTTGGTAAATTGTTTTGGCTGAACAGTTTAAATTAAAAACTCATCTTTGATTCCTTAACCCATGGCATTGGAATTTACTTTGCTGCATTACAACAGCTTATGGTTAAAATCAATGTCTGCTTTTTATATTCATGGTACAATATGTCAAATGTGATCTTTGACATACAAATGTAAGTTGTTTTAACTTTTATGGCCACTTTACAGAGTTATATTGAATATATATGTTCTATCTGCTGCTGTGACCTTTACTCCTGTCGATTTGCTGCCTGCAATTTCAATGACCTAATTCCAGAAGATTCCTACAGGGAGTGAAGTTTCTTCATCTCCTCCCCACCCTCTTCGGAGACAGGCCCTTCACTCACTGTCTTCCCCCTTTTTTCCCTCCCTCCACCTCTCCTGCTGTGCCTCCCTGTCCTGACTCCTCCCTTATTTTAGGCTGGTGTCCTCACAGCCTCCCTCATCTTCTCCTCATCAAACCAAATGTCTATCTTCAACTCGGCTGTCTATTATTTCCACCCACAAGTAGCAGCCTATTACTTCAGAACAGGTAAGTTTGGAGTTGAATGGCTATTGACTACTTAATGAATGGCTTTCATTAATGATGTGGTTCATAAATGTTTCAGTTTGGAGTTGCTAAATAAATCTATAAAGCTGAATTTTCTACATATAGTTGTGTCGTTACAGACGTCTAACGGTTTCTAATAAATCAAGCATGTTAATTAAATCTGGGTTTAAAGCAGACAGGACAGTTTTTATTGTAAAAGTCAGAAAGTGCAAGTTCAAAAATGTGCTCCCTGCAAATTGTTCTGTAATTACATGGTAATTAGCAGGCAATTACAAACAAATGAACCTGGATGGAATTTCCTGTTTATTTACAAAAACTAGGAGAAAAGTGTCTGGTTGTATGTCAGCTGCACACTGATGACTTTCCAGTCTCCCATGATGTAATGCTCAATAAAAACCCAACATATCACATTCGGAATATGACAGCTTATCCAGGTTGTTTTGGCCCTATCTGTGTCATGCTGACAGCTTCTTTGCATTTTACAATATTTTCTGAAAAGCTCTTGGATATCTTCTGCTGCCAACAGGCTAAAGCGACAGGAGGGGAAGAAAGCAATTTATCACCGCAAACCAACACTTTTCCTTTTATAGTTGTTGTTTCAAGCCCAGAGTGTTGCAGATGTTCTCTGTCTGCTAAATGACATAAATCTGAATATCATATATACAGAGAGTGGGGAATGTACACAAGCTGGTGTCCTGTGTTTGCAGAATGCCTTTTGGAGGAGGAAATAAGTGTGGCTGCTGCCAGAAAACCGTCTACTTTGCTGAAGAAGTGCAGTGTGAAGGGAAGAGCTGGCATAAATCCTGTTTTCTGTGCAGTAAGTACTTAAAATTCACAAGTAATCTGCTTATAATTTCTTTTGACGGCTTTCACACATACCAAATACCACACAGGAATGCAGAGAATTTAGCAGGGGCATAGGGTAGACGCATCCGCAGGTTTCCACTCAGGCATCTCATACCTTATTTGGATCTGGAGTAAACATGACAAAGGTTTGGTCTTCCTTATATGGAGAGAAAGGTTACACAGCACATATCTCATCTGAATAGGCTGAAGGCAGTGAAGTTATCCAATTTTGTTCTGCTAAATGTCACACTAGATTAGGATTTAAATGTTTGTGGTTACATTGATTGTCTTTGAAAGACACCTTTTAGAAGACACTTTATCATAAATGGCTAACAACAAATGGAGGGTTAAAAATACTAGTGATATTTTTTTTCTTATCATTGCTGTAAGTGGTCTGCAAGAAGAACTTGGACAGCACGACAGTGGCCGTGCATGGAGACCAGATCTACTGCAAATCATGCTATGGCAAAAAGTATGGGCCAAAAGGCTATGGCTTCGGAGGGGGAGCCGGCACGCTAAGTATGGACACCGGAGAAGGACTCGGAATCAAGCCTGAAGTGTGAGCAACATATCATTTCCTCATGCTATTTAACCTCTAAGTGTATTATAAAGCTCCATTACCAGAACAGGTGACTGTTACCGTAAAATGAAATAGGAAAGAGGTTTACAATAAATATTGTATAGTCGATTCCAAAATGTGTAAAATCTGTAGTTTAATCCAATTTAGATTATTCCACTTCCCACCTAACTGGATTTTTATATTTCTAATAAATAAAGAAATGTCTTCCTCTTGATAGGCAAGCTCCTCATAGACCTACAAATAATCCCAATGCCTCCAAGTTCGCCCAGAAAGCAGCAGGATCAGAAGTGTGTCCACGATGTGGGAAAACAGTGTACGCAGCAGAGAAGGTTATTGGGGGAGGCAATGTAAGAAAAATCGGAAATATTACCTCAATGCTTAACTTTAAACTTATACAAATGTGAAAGACAACTGACCCATTTTGTTTGCAATAATCTTTTCCATCAGTCGTGGCATAAGGGCTGCTTTCGCTGTGCCAAGTGTGGTAAAGGCCTGGAGTCCACAACCCTCGCTGATAGGGATGGAGAGATCTACTGTAAAGGTCAGTTCACCTCAGCTGGAAGTGAAACAGTGATTTATTTGATTAGCTGTCAGGTGGAAAATTGCATTAGCACATCGTATATTTTTAAATCAACAAAAAAGGATTTTCCATGTTCTTTTTGGCAAAGACAATATGTGCAGCTCGCTAAAGAGCACTGACATTCATTAATCCTTTAAAGTCTTTTTCAAGAAGTAATTGTCAGAAGGGTCTGATATTTACAAATCAACCTGCTACATTGGGCTTTTGCTTCATGCATTTATCTTGTTAGATAGTTAAGCAGTTTTTTCAAACATGTAAAAGAACAACAATAAACAAAATAATCCTCCAATAATAATAATAATAAAAACCCATAAAAAAGTGCAAAACAAGAGAGAAAAAAATGAAACAATACTGATGTAATTTACATACTTAAAAAGGATTTGGAAGAAGTACAAACATATGTTGTACTTCCCCCTTCTCCATAACGTATTAGTAATAAATCCTCTGTTTCTTTATTGTTTGAGATAGGCACCAGAACAAACAGTAAAATTCTAAGAGATACAAAGTTATGGTCTCAACTCTTAATTTTTTAAACCAAACGTCATCCTTGTCATGAACCTTAAAAATTCAACATTGCTCTGCATCTGTTTCATTTATTAACCAACTGAACAAATAACAAAAATCTGTTGCCTTTGTCTGGCTTCAGAAGTGTTGATGTAAAGCTCAAGTTTATCATTATCCTCCTAATTTTTCATTAAATGTATTTTCATTCCCAGGGTGCTACGCAAAGAGCTTTGGCCCAAAAGGCTTCGGCTTCGGTCAGGGTGCAGGAGCCCTGGCTCATTCACAGTGAAGCAGACGGCCCCAGCCAACGTGTGACTGGCATCTGGTGTGCTCTGATATCGCAGCTTGCTGGGTCTTTGCATCAATATCTAATCTCTCACTATTTTCTGCTTGCAGTCGGCAATGATTAACGAAAGAAGTGGCTTTTCCTACACATTTACCAGGCAGACTGGGGCGCGTTGGAAGGTGGTGCACATGTGCTCAACATTGTAAAAAACAGAAATTTGTTCGTATTTGGATTAGCATGTTATGTGCTCAACTTTAGTGTTTAATAATCTGGCATGCAAATTAAAGATTATAGCTGCAATGCAAACGTGATCATTTTATTAAATATGTTAAAATAACGAACAAACTGAAATCAACTTATGTCCAAGGCTGATTTAAGCTTGTAGATTATGTTTTGGGTATCAAAATAAACTCTTACACATATTGCTTTACCTGTCAATTTAAATTAAAAAGCGTGATTTATCAACATGTTTATTTTGACAAAGAAAATGAATTTTTTGCTAAACTAAACAAACATATAATCTTTATTTATTGACAGCATTAGACAAAAACTCATCTTTTGTTATGGTTCATCATAGGAATCTGAGTGTTTTTGTGTTCCTGTGTGTGCTTGTGGCTCTTCTGAATTGTTATCCTTGTACTGAATGAAAGCAAGCTGCTGTAGTAAACAACAAAGTTGCAGTGTTCTGCTCCATCTCTGCCTGTACTGAAAAGTTGGCACAATGGCTGGAGTGCCAGGCAGCTGTGGTGGGGAGGTGGGTGTCAGGAACCCATTCAAAGAGGAAAACTTTATTATCAAAAGAGGGGATCTAATCTGGAGTCTTCATGTTTATGAATGTAAAACGATTGAAAATGATGGCCCTGTCCTTGCTGTTATCCTTGCATTAATACAAGAAATCTTAAAGTAATTCTGAAAATCGGAAAGAACCTGTTTGTTTGCAAAACAATCCCCCACATTGGCATTTAATGTTTTGCCATTTATTTAAATGCTAGAGTTGGTTTTGTAAACAAAGACTATTATAAACAAAAGCTGGACCAAAACGTTTCACAGCAAAAACATAAAAATGCCTAAAACCTGTAAAAAGCACAAGGAAATTAGCTAATTAATGCAGTCAGGCCGTATAACACAATACAAATACAATACATAAAATGAAGTTGTCAAGTTCTGCTCAAGTCAAATGGCAAGAGTGTCTTTAATGTATCTTTAAATTTCCTAACCTGTCAGCAGTTTTTACATGGGGAGATAAATTATTCTACAAGTTTACAGCCGCATCCACAGATGTTTTGTCTCGCCTACTTTTATGTTTAGATCATTTTGTTGTTTGACCTGAGTATTCCTCATGAAATGTGACAAATGTTGTAAAAGATTATTTTGATGAGATAGGCTCAGACCACTAACAGCCAAACCCCAAAAAACAACCCATCAACAACTATTCATATCAGCCTTGTTACATAGAGGATGTCAGCAGAGTGAGGTAGACACTGGTGTTATAAAAAGCTGATAAGCAGAAATGTTGGATAGATTTTATGTTTTTATCCCAAAAGCAGATAGTAAATGTCATGTGGCACTGGGGTTTCTGCCCCAAAGCATTTACAAACCTCTGCATTGTAGTTATCTCACATCATGTATATATAATATATATATATATATATATATATATATATTCTTTTATTTTTTTAAACCCAGCTCCAGATAATGTTGTGATGTTCACGGACACACTAGATCATGCCAAAAAGCAAGCTTTAGACCTGTTCAAGCATCAGCTGTTGTACTGAGGTAGTTCCCATATCAAAACAAGCTGGGAAATGGACGTCGAAATCGCAAGTCTAAACATTACAGATTGTGAAGTTAGTATTACTTTTAGTTTTTACCTAAATAAATCATTAGGACATGGACATTAGTGTGATTAATAATATTAATTAAATATATTAAATATTAGTTCCCTGTTTATTTTTCTCGAAATGTTTATTGACAGAAGTATAAACACTTTAGTGACGATAATTTAATCTTTAATCTGAGAAATATACAAAATATTCTTCTAATTTGTGGTAAAGATTAGTTACAGGGAGAAAATAAATTGTAATTCAGGCAAAATTTTCTTAGACAAGATTAGAAAATAGCTTTGTTTTATATCTGTCTGAATGTTAGAACACTTCACTGAAAAAAATAGAGGGTCTTGTTTTGTAACACTTAATTTTTTACAGTTTACAACAGATGTTCTCATGTGAAAACTGACTGCATTTAAAGGGGTAGATCATACCTTAGTTTTGTTTGAGAAATTTGACCTGCTAGCATTTCTTTGCTTTAGTCGCAAAGAAATGTGTTTTCATGACTGTGGTCACAGTTGCAAAGTAAAACAAACAAGTCTATAATTATTTATGTAGAAGACCATGGTAGGCCAGTCTGGCCAGAGTAACACAAAAATTAAGTGAAGAAAGAACATAAATATTTCAGCATTTCAAGTAAAGGAAGTTCACTTTTTAAACTGTCTTAGTCTTCCTAAAATAACTATTATAAATAACTCTAAGATAATTTTGTCCCATCTTCATGTACAGCCAGAATATTTCTTAGAAAAATGTCAAACACAAAAAGAGCCTATTTTAATCCTGCTTTCAGAGTGTTTGTGGATTCATAATCAGCTGAATGAGCAAATAACACAAATACAATTGTCAATTAAATAATAATCATTCATGAGAAAGATTATTCATACCTGATATGAGCTGAAAACAGGAACTCTTTAATAATTGTTCTATGATAAACTGGTGGCCCTTCCAGAACATGTGCTGGTTCTCAGTTCCTGCAGTCTCACCTAGCCCACTAGAGGACTCCCAAACTACCTCTAACTGTGTGACGATGGTAGCATTGTCCCAAGCTCCTGTAAACTACTCTCTATGTTAACATAATTTCCATGTTACAGCCTACTGGTGCCAAGAGGTGGTGCTTTTGACAAGCTAAAGTACTTTACAATCAGACAAAACACTTTGGGTGTGTTTCTGTTTGTGGATTTCTTGTGGACTGAGCAGACTGACGTTAAGCTTTTAAACAGCTAAGGGAAGTTTATTTGTATAGCATCATTCATACACAAAGTAATTGAAAGTGCTTTACAGAAAAATAAATGAAGATAATTACATAAAAAAGAAGTGCATTAAAACCATAATAGTTAAAGTATCACATAAAAATAAAGAAATGAAAGAAAATGCTAATTTTGAAACAAATACAAAGCTACAAAATGACCTGATAAAAGAATCTTTGACCTTTAATTGAAAACTGCAGTACTGTTTCCAGACCTGAAACAAAGTTTCTGCATATGTCACCTCTACAGGGTGTTCAGTCCATGGCTCAGGAGTATATGATCTCTCTCTTTAGTTCTGGTTCGGGAAAGACTGAATAAAAAGGTTTGGGGTGTCCTCAGATGTCTACATGGATCATACCTCACCAGCAACTCTGAAATGTATTCAGACCAGAGACCATTCAGCCAAATCCGTCAAATAGGACTTTTAAGTACCTGTCATTTCTCTATAATCAAAGAAATACATGTACTACAACTCAGACAACAAGCTGACGTGAGAGTGGCAGCATCAAATGGGACTATCCTTTAACTTAGTTTAACACAGAGACTTTGAGCATGTGCACTATAATAATGGCATTTCTTTCCTAAAATCACAGTATAGTCTAAACTCATTTTTCTAAGAGGGCTTCTGTCTCAGAGAGGAAAGCAGCAAATAATTAAACTCCTTACTGTTAAGAATGTCGCTGGATATGAGAAAGAATTGACTTATTCTGTGTTAGCTGAAGAGGAATTCACTGACAGTACTGTAAAAACAGAACAGCGGTGGTGTGTCAACACAACACAAGCCACACAAACACTGTTATCCTGAGACCACCCCCTCTTGTAGTGGGTGCATTAGTTTTCTATTTAAGTCCCCTTATGATAAAGTGAGGGGAAGGAGAAAAGCAGGAGATAAATGCTCTAGTTCATTCTTCTCTACAGTACATTTCCCTTCTGCTTCTGTAACATCAAAACACAAAGGTAAGAAGATAATGAACTCCTATAAATATACAATAATCTTAGTTGTCAGTTAGACCAACAAAAAACTTATTTTTATTTAATTTGTATAAGAATTTGGTGTGTTAGGAAACAGCTTAACCAGAACTGTCTTGAACAAATCCGAGGTCATGAAAGTTTCATTTTGTCTAACAAAGCATCTAACAAATAATAATAGCTGTAGCTGAAAATCAGTTTTGTATAAAATTTTTTGCAACTATGTAACAAAATATAACACAGGTAATGGAGTAAAGGAAACATACTTATTTTTTAATACAGCTATAATTTGTATATGCATCTTTAGGGTTAATAATCTTTAAACAGAGATCTTTTAGAATAAGGTTTGTCTGTTTAGATTTATAATATATTCCCATTCCCCATTCAGCTCATCATATTTTTACCCATCAATCACAAAAGATGAACAGAATGTTTTTAGAATGTAAAAGTATAATCATACAGTATTTTTTAGGTTTTAGTTTGAATTCAGCCTTCTTTTGTTCTTTGTGAATTCAAGATCATTATGTATAAGAAAATCATAAAAGGTCTTCCAACGGGACATCTGCAAACAATAATAGAAGTGTAGTAATAGTATAAACAGTCATATTCAATAAATGAGAATATACATTCCGATGAGGCTCATTTCTCAGATTAAAAGCATCTTTTGAAAACAACAGCCTTTAAACAGTTGTTAAACTCACTTTTCATTAAACCTACATTTCTGTATTATAATTTTTTTGATTTTGGTCTGATGTAATGTTCTAATCTGAAATGTCATATTTTTAGTAGCTGTTAGTGGAAAATCATCATAATTAACATAGATAAAGGCTTAATCAGTCTGAGTGTAATTACTCTATATAATTAGGGAACTGATTTACTGATATAAATGAACTTTTTAATAATATCCTCATTTATTTTTTGGGTCTTGTAAATCATGTGTGTTAACAATCTAATCTCTTTGTGAAGTTGACCTGGCACAAAATGGTGTTTCGAGAACAAGGGGCCGGGTCTATATTTGTGTCTCTTTATCCAGCAGAAGCGGAGAGTCTATCTGTGTGTAAGCATTCCCACGTCGGGGGCTTTGCATGTTTCTCCTTGCCTGCCATCACTTTGCTGCCAGGCAGGGGGGGGGGGGGGGGGGGGGGGGGGGGAAAGGGGGGGGGGGGTTTTATAGCAATGAAAGTGATTGGCTGATTTTGTCCAGAAGACCCATGAGGACCATGGAAAATGAGGTTTAAATATTTTTATTTAACAAAAAAGTGACTGTTTATTACAATGATAAATGACAGAAAGTAAGAGATTCGGTCTCCATCAGCAGTGTTTGATAATTTCTATAATGTCTATTCCCATTCATCTAAAACTCCCAGGTGGGTGTGGTGTGATGAATGTATACTGGTGCTTAACTGGACATCTTAATAAGGAGTAACTGGGGTTCCAGAACCAGACTGTCTCCACTTTTAAGCTCTGTTAAAGAAAACAAATGTATTTTTGTCTTGCAGGGTTCATTGAAACAGCCATGTTGCCTGAGAAGCCGTAAGTATTGCTTTATTCATGTGTCCAGCAAGCTGTATCTGTCTTATACAGCCAATGGAATTTCACTTAAACATTCTTACCAATAATAATTGATTGTAAAAACTAACTTTAAATCTCTTTTCTGTTCTGTTCACAGGCCAGAGGTGAGACGATGGTTCATTAAAAAACAAGCACAAACAATGATTTTAAGGTAAACCAGACTGATAAAGTGTTAAACAATGATATAAACCTGCCCTTTGCAGAGAAAATCTAAAATCTCAGCCTCTCGAAAGCTCATGCTAAAGGTAAGAAGGATTTGCATACATAGCATCTTTACTCTGACAAAAAGTAGATTGTGAACATTTAGTTTATTCTGTTCTTGTTCATAAGAGCTTGATGGTTGCAAAAGCCAAGGATGAGCTGGAGCAAGAGATGGAAGAAAAGGAGGAGCAAAAAGCAAAATACCTTGAAGAGAAAGTTCCGTCAGTACAAGCTACTGGTTTGTCACTGGCAGAGCTAAAGGTGACTATTTCTGTTGCAACTCACTTGTGTTTGCCAAAAATATCACAAACACTGTACCCAAATATTGACTTTTAATTATAATAAAAAGACAATTTGTTTGTGTAGGCATTATGTGAAGAGCTGCATGCCAAACTAGATATAGTGGATGAAGAACGATATGATATTGAAGCCAAGGTCTTGCACAACACCAGAGAGGTAACAATTGTGCACTATAAAATAAATATTATTGATATATTCAAACATACTCAATGTTATACTAAATAGTTTAATATAGATTATTAAAATGCCTTGATTATTTAAAAATTAAACTAAAAGTGAAGCAGTCTGTGACACATTAATTTCCTCTAATAATTTAACCACACAGATTAAAGATCTGAACATCAAGGTGCTGGATTTACGTGGAAAATTTAAGAGACCGAATCTGAGACGTGTCCGCGTCTCTGCAGATGCAATCCTGCGCTCCCTACTGGGCTCCAAGCACAAGGTGTCAATGGATCTGAGAGCCAACCTTAAATCGGTCAAGAAGGAAGACGCTGAGAAGGTGGGTCTTTGCAGAAATCCAAGGGAAATTACAAAGAAAGAAGTGCAAAGAAAAATATTTGTCTGTGCTTCCATATCAAATTGACGTGATATTTTCATTTCAAGGCACTTCCAGAGGGTGAGAGCGATTTGTGTTCACGTTTTGATATTGTGTAATAAAGGAGTGTTATTGTTAATCTGCAGGAGAAGACAGTGGAGGTGAGTGATTGGAGGAAGAATGTGGAAGCCATGTCAGGCATGGAGGGGCGGAAGAAAATGTTTGATGCAGCCAAAGGCCAGACCCAGTGAAACGGCGGTCACAGAAGACATGATTGGCTTCATTTTCTGAAAAGACATCCCTGTCAGTGCACAGAGTGTTGAATGTACCAAAAACAACATTTCAAGGTATTTTACATGGAATATCTTGCAACAGTTGTTGTTTTTGTCTATGTTACTGAAATAAACAAATCCTAATAAATTCTGTTTCACTTTTTGTCTTTTATATTTTAGAAGAGAATGTGGCTGTTTCTATACCTGCATTGGCAGGACACAGCCTTTCATGATAGAGCAGTCAAAAACATAATCAAGTAAACATTAAAATCAGTGGCATAAGATTCTGTTTAAATTAAATTATCATATATATGTAAGTACATTTGATCACACTGACTGTGGTATGGATAGCTGTTTTTAGAATGGAAAGAATTTTCTGGGAAAAGTTCACCTCACTGTGGACTGTTGGACCAAAGTCCAACTTTAGCTCACTTGATGATGAGTAATATAATGGCCCATAGAGCATTGGGCCATAACTGCCATCTTCATACCATATGTTCGCAGGGAAAACCATGAAAAGTCCTCAGCCTTTTGGGAAAGTTGTCCATGGTGGTGAGGTTGGTGGCATTGTTGCTATGCAGGAAGACTGTCATGGGAAAAAATCGGAAAAAGGTAAAACAAGGTTGAGTTTTAAATCCCACCACAGGCTCTTTCTACATGAGGTTTGCATATTCTCCCATGCATGTGTGGATTCTCTATGGGTTCTCTATGGGTACTCTGGTTTCCTCCCACAGTCCAAAAACATAGTTAGGTCAAATGATCTCTCATAATTGCTGCCATGAGTCAGATTGTGTATGTGAATGTGTTTTTGTTTTGTCTCTCTGTTGTCCTGTGATGGACTGGTGACCTACTCCTTCCAACGACCAATGACCGCTGGAGATAGGCACCAGACGACTGCAATGATCAGTGGGTATAGACAGTAGATGGATGGATCTAACATTGCTGAACTGGTTCTATCAGTGAAGATTATTATAAGATGATTTATTTAATGTGGTTATTATAATAAATGATTTTAGTAATTGGTCCAAGTTTTGCTAAGAGAAGTAATGTTACCCTAGTTACCCTAGCTCAGTCAGTAAAGGAAAAAACCTTTTGTAGCTTGCTACCCTTTTTCTCAGATCAGATCTTGATCATCATAATCAAATAATTCAATGTAATAATTATTAATAACATCGAAGTATTTATAATAAAAAATGTTTTCTGTGTGCATGTAATGAATTAGGTTTCAACCAAACTGCAAATTTAGGATCAATGCTGGGTATCTTTATATTAACTTTTTGTGTGAATAACATTTGAATCAGTTCACTATTAAAACTCAGCAGGAAGAGGTCCTCATAAACTACTTTTCTCATGGATTTTACTTTGGACGGAAATTATTATTTACTGAGGACCGACATAGAGTAGTTTTTTGCATTTTGATAAAAGATACTTGGCTTTATAGGAACTTCTTAATTATGCACTGATTTAGAACACATTTAGCAGAAAATAGTTGCAAAAAGAGAGAATTTCTTTTAGATATCAGAATGTAGTCTAGATTGCATCTTGCTGGAGATTATTTTGCCACAGGGAGGCAGTGTCTGGTATACAAAAAACTATTTAGAGGGATTATACACCTTCCCGTCAAGTTTTCACTAAAGCTGATCAAACTGTTGGTTTTGCAAAACTAGACATAAGTTTTGTTGAACATCTAAAAGTTCCTGATGAAAACTTGCATGAGCTAAAGATCTCAGCTGCCAAACTTAGCTCAATTTCTGTTGTTTGTCTTGTCTGACTCAGGTGCCAGGCACGTGTGGTAAGAAAACAATACAATCTGAGAGAGAAAGGGTAATCTTTTTCAATCAGAGGAAAATGCCTGTAACGATAGTAAGCCTGGCTTCTTCTAATGATTTTAACTGTAGTTTCATGAGCTCAAATGACCGAAAGTCTTTTTTTTCTATGCCAGTCTCACAGACCAGTCTCAGGAATGCTTCAGTTTTAATATGTTTATATGCGGCTTTATCTGAATGATTGTTTAGACTCAGAGTATGCATATTCAGTTCACATAGTAACAGTCAGTTAAATGCCAGAAAACTTGGCCGCTTGTTGGAGTTTTTTTTTTTTTTTGGTTTACAGTCACAGTTTTCCTTCTTTCCAAATTTAATAATCAAAATAGAGAAAGGGAGTTCTAACCTCTAAGTTTTTTGGATGCAAACTGCAACAATGTTTTACTATTCCTGCTATGGCTTGGTAACTAGTTGAGACAAGACAGTGTTTTAGGTGTAAATTTCTGGTGAATAACGTTTTTGGCGGTATGTGAATTTGGAAGACAATTTTGTCCTCATGCTTTGACTTCCTGGCTAATTTATTGAGATGTTGCTTCAGTATTTCAACAAGATGTTCTTTCCTCATCATGCCATCTATTGTATGAAGCGCACCAGTGTCACCTTGCCACAAAATACCCACAGAACATGGTGCTGGCGCCCCTTAACTTCACAGTTGGGGTGGTGTTCTTAGGCCTGCAAGTTTCCCCTATTTTCCTCCAATTGCAACAATGGTCAACATGCCCAAACACTTTGGTTTTAGTTTCATCAGACCACCATTTTTACAAAAGTTAAGGTCTGCCCCTCAGTGCACTGGTAAACTGTAATTTTGTGTTTTGCTTTTGTTCTGGAGTTAATGTGTACATTTCACATCAAAATTTGTCTGAGACATTAAACCCATGTCTTTTTTGAATGGTAGGATCGCTGGACATTACCATGGTGTTTATGTTTGCGTAAGAAGAAAATCCAACAAGGCAGTGCAAAAGTGTCTTGGTAAAGCGATTTACTCCTTGCCAACCACTTAACCTCTAAAGTACATGCTCCAAAAAGTGTTTTATTTTAAGCTATTTTAAATGACTTAGCAAAGATTAAATATGTTTATTTATAGTTGCAGACAGATATGTGACACGTTTCTGCAAAAAAACTTGAGATTTTTGTTGATTTTTTGTGATTTTGTTTTTGAGAGTCTGATTTGCTGAAAAACACATTTGCTATGAAAAAGAGGTTAGGTGGAAGGGGAAAATCCCAGCTGAACAACTCCACAAACAATGCTACAGTTTGGCTCCAGCTCAGATGAGACATATTAGTCATAATCCCCACTGTGGTATCCAATGCTGCATTAAAGCAAACAGAGGGACTATCAAAGGGCGTGGCGTGGTCATAACAGCAGTTGTTGATAACATGTTATTGCTTGTGAGGGCAGAGATGAGATTAAAGGCAAAATGCAGAAGATTGAGCCAGCAAAGGGTGTGATCTGTAATAACCCTTTAATTTCTCTGGTAATATTGCTAATTGACACATCTGTAGAAACTGTCACTTATAGAGAAGCAACTGTAAGTAAAGCTGTTCCGTTAATCACAGAAGAAAATCACAGTCTTTGCCATGATGTTTGATGGCTTCTAATAAGAGGAGTTTGAGGCATGTCTCTTTGTTTGAGTGTACATGCAGGAGCAGGTTTATAAGGATTAAATGCAACATGCCCGAGTCAGGCAGATCTGAATGAGTGAAACCTTTTTCAGAGCATAATCCTGTTATCCACTGCTGAAGCCTCGAAAGGTAAAAATAGACAATGCAGATCCATGGAGAACGCATGTTTTCCTTTTCTAGTTAAGGCCATCTACCATCTGTTTGTAGGTATGTGCCCATCAGTTGTAGTCATGTTTGCTGCCATGTGACCCTCTGCTGGGTTTAAAAGCTTAGGACCCAAAGAGAAGGACGCACTACACAATTCCCCACTGGCTACTGTCTGAAACACACGTTAAAAAGTCTGGGTAAGTTACTGCAAAGTAGTCATTATGGTTTATGTCCTTGGTAATGCATTTTCCTGTTGTAAATGCAGACTTACTAACCAAACCTTTTCCGTGTGTAGGTGCTGTATCCTATAGCATGTCGGACACCGAAGAGGCCACATATGAGTGAGTGCTCAGTTTGTTTCAACAGAGAGAAGAACCAAGTCAACAAAAACAATGCCCACACTAATGGTATCAATTTAGACAAAATCTTTATCTTGTCTTTTTTCTTTTTCCAGAGGTAAGCATACGTCAGGGTTGTCAGTTCACTGAGCCCACGTACGAGCCAGATAAGTCTTCACATTTGACACATTTGACAGTGTCTTTGACAGTGAAGTGAATTTTACAGACTGCATGATCAGGCAGCCGCATGTGAAAATGTGGTGCTCCTTCCACCTGAAGCAATAAGAGAAGAGAGCTTGGATTGTAATGTATGAATTTATATTTAAAATGCTTTGAATGATTTGGAATTATAATTTTTGTAAAAGGTTTGTTGTGGCGAAAGGAACATTTCCTGGTTTAACATTGCAATCCATCCGTGTAAAACATAGCAAGTTGGGTTATAACTGCCTCATTGTTAGGTGATTGCTGTTTCTGTCACTTTGTCCCGTGATTTACACACTTAGGCGTTTTACTTTAATACTCAATGTCACTGAGCTGCATCTGCAATGCTATTGGTTTTACTGTGCAGTTTTCAGTATTTTAATCCACTTTGTACCACTGCAGAAGCAGCTGCTTAAGCTTTGCTGCCTGGGTTTTTTGCCCTTTCAGTGAGCCTGCTTTGTCTGCAACTAGTTATCATCCCAGGGGATGTGCTCTTTAATTTCTAAGGGACTATAAGGTCACCATGAAATGGAGAAATGGTCATAGCTCTATATCTGTCTGCATGGGGCGCTGCCTGTACAGCCTGACCAAACTTGAAACTAAGCAGCACCTGTCTCCCCTCTTGTGTGGAGTACAGTCACTGTTACTGAGCAATTTAGGTCACTCAGTGTTCTCCATGGAGGACCTTAGGGAAGTTGGAGCTGAGGCACAATACCTACTTTCATTTTTAGCCATTAGAGGTCCTCCTAAATGCAGGTTGGCTTACCTTCTTTGCAATGAAAGAGGTTTAGTTTCTGTGACTGGAGAGGCTTAATGTCTGAGGTAATTTTTCCCAAACAGGGGCTTAATGAGGATACCTGAAAAAAAAGGGGCACTGAACATTAACTCTCAAAGGGACTGGAAAAGCTGCAGGCAAAAACACAAAAATGTTATCCTACTTACAGTGCTTTGCAAAAGTATTGATAGCCTTTAAACCTTTTACTATTTGTCATGTCACAGCCAGAAACGTCAACATAATGTAACGGGGGGTTTCAACACAACACAAAGTAGCACAAAATTGTAAAGTGGAAGCAAAATAGTAAATGGTTTAAATTTTTTTACAAACAGAAACCTGAAAAGTGATGTGTATTATTGCATTACTGACCAAACAGCATCATGACAATCAAAAAGCAAAACAGACAAGTCAGGGTTAAAGCTATGGAGACGTTTTAGAATATAAAATGATGAAAATCTCTCTGTCCCCCATCTACCCATGAAGGAACAAAGTAAAACAAACTATTTAAACAGAGAATTAAATGGAAAAAATTGTTGTTGCAAATTGAAAACTAATTTGCAGGATAAAATTAAAGGTTAACAGTTTACATTGAAGTAACTAATCCCTACATTATGCTTAGGCTCTTTCACGTAGTCTCTCCATTTAGGCTTATTTTCTGTTAAGTCTGCAGTGTCACTGAGGTTATATATGGTGTACACTCTTTTTACTGTGTGATTTTCATGACAAAACTATAATGTTTTTTTCGACAGTGAGGTAGATAAAGACAAAATGCAAGTCAAAGTTATTTTATGCCAAATTCGGTTTCTTTTTTTTGGATCACATACTTAGGTTGAGAAAGTTCAGATTATCTTTGAAAATAATCTAAAGATGCATTTGCAGGACTTTAACAGACAAAAACATGCATACCTCATGTGTCTCCTGGCAATCAGCACTGACAGGTGATAGTAAGCACTGAAGGATTATTAGCTGACCCACTCTGCAACAGTATCTGCCTGAGGGGTCTCCAACTTTGTAGTTATTGACAACCAGCGTGTATTGTAAGTTACGGGACAACATGCAAGGGTTACGTGTATGTCCAAGGCATGACTTGATAAACTGTATTTGCATCAAGTCTGACTTACTGCTAATTCAATGTTTCAACAGACAATGCAGAGGAACATGGGGGAGGTACAGGTAAGCCTTTCACAGAAGACAAATCGTTTTTGTTACTTTTTATGCTTAAACTATTAGTTTTTCCTTTTATGGATCTTACAGAGGATTCAAAGCCCAAGCTAAAGTAAGTGTGGAGTTCATTAAGCAGTTACAGAATCTTGAAAAAGTATTTATTCCCCTGAATTTGTCCACATTTTGTCATATCACAACTTTTAAATTTATGTTTGAGGGATCTAATGTCTTGGATAAGCACAAATGAACAAATAATTGTAAAATGAAAAGTAAAATGATACATGGCTTCCATTTTGTATTACAAAAATAAATGTGAAAGGTGTGGTATACATTTGTCAGATCAAAGCTTTATAGAGCTTGCCTTATAGCTGCAGGGTTTTTGGTCTAGGCATTTGCCAGCTTTGTGCATGTGGAAACTAAGTTGTGCACAATATTCTTGCTAAATGGTTCAAACTGCCACAAATTTGTGCAATTCTAACAAAAGAATAAGCTTTCTATTTTAGCTCTGGCTATCCTGCTCAAATGTTATCCTCCACCCAGGTGTCAAGTCTTTTACAGCCTCTAACAAGTCGTTGTTTTCTTTACAGGATTGGTCTGTATTTTAGCTGTATTCATATTCCCATTAACTGAATGAATACAAATTCATTACACACTTTTGTAATTTATGTTTCTAAAAAATTCGAAATGTATCCGTTCTATTCCCAACTGTGCACTACTTTGTATTGGTCTTTCAGATAAAATCCCGAAAAAATAATTATTTTGACATTTAATGTGACAAAACATGGAAACTTCAAAGGGGTATGAATACTTCTGCATGGCACTGAACAATACAGTTCCCAGTAAGAGACATACTGAGATTAGATTATTGGATTTTCCAATTTACCGCTCAGGGTGGCTTTTGTGCCTGGCTTGGCACCTCCTAAGATCCCAGAGGGTGAAAAAGTGGACTTTGATGTGAGTTAATCTCAGAACTGATCAAATCTGCACCTGACAGCTGTTTTGGGTTTGGATAGGTTTTCTGCTAATATTTCATCCCTTAATTCCAGGACATTCACAGGAAGCGTATGGAAAAGGACCTGACTGAGCTGCACACGCTGATTGAAGCTCACTTTGAGAAGCGGAAGAAGGAGGAGGAGGAGCTGATTATGCTCACTGACCGCATTGTATGGTTTTTCACCTTCTCTCAAGCAAAGAAAAGTTCCATGCAGTATTTTATAGTTTTAAATGTAAAGGATTTCTCCTGATCGTTAAGGTTTGCCTTATTGTTTTTCCCAGGAAAAACGCAGGTCTGAGAGAGCAGAGCAGATGAAGATCAGAGTTGAGAGAGAACGAGAGCGGCAGAGCAAAATAGCTGTGAGTGGAGGCTAAAACCATTTCCAGGCCTCAAAAGCTGTCAGCCACTGATGAAGTTTAGCAAGTAATAACAGTTTACTTTAAATATATTTAGCTAAAAATGCAAATCATAGATCAGAGGTCTTGTTTTTTTTTTAACAATAAGGAAGAGAAAGCAAGAAAAGAGGAAGAAGAAGCTAAAAAGAAGGCAGATGATGATGCAAGGAAGAAGATGATTTTGTCCAACCTGAGTTTCACTGGATACAAGGTAGTAAATCTGCCAGCTGAGGAAAATTTGTTTTTCTAGATGTCCAACATGCTGTCTGGGGAAAATAGTTTACTATTGATGATCTATTGATTTCCAGCAAACACAGCCTGGAACTAAAAGACAAACAGAAAGAGAAAAGAAGAGGAAGATCCTAATTGATCGCCGCAAGGAGCTGAACATCGATCACCTAAAGGAGGACAAACTGAGGTAAAGGGACCCTATTAATTGCTAAATCCCTTGTCAAACAAGGACATAATAATTTATATTCCAATTTAAAAGAAATAATCTCATTCAAAATATTTTGTCTGTCTTCATACAGAGAGAAAGCAAAAGAGCTGTGGGACTGGATGCGACAGCTTGAGGCAGAGAAATATGAACTTCAGTTTCAGTACACAAAGCAAAAGTATGAGGTAAAAATGCTGAAATTCTAGTTGTCATTGTGGCCCCTGCATGAACAAAGAATGTCTGTGGAATGGTTGCATTTTAGGATAAGGACCATAGAGAAAAGGCTTTTAGGAACACTTACAGAAGCTCTGTACAGCTTAGCAAAACCACATTCTCTGTTGTCCCAAATGGAACTCAGCCAGAGATTACAAGCAGACAAAGCAGCTTAATTGGAAATTCGCAGCCAGCACACAGATATAGGGGACCTCTTTCAACGTTGAAAGAGGTCCCCTATATCCGAAAGATGTCCTCTATAAAGAAAAATAGCATTTTTGAACAACAGTTTGTTCTTCAAAAATAATAATCAAAATAATAACCAAGAATGAATTTGTTATAAATTGTAATTAATTGACTGTGTTTTTGAACAGATCACGGTGCTCAGGAATCGCGTCAGCGATCATCAGAAAATGTAAGTCTATTCTGCTGTACTCTTTAGAGGCAAAATAAAGAAATAACGGCACATCACTACTACAATAATACATAAATATTTCATTGGTATACAAACTAAACAAAAATGGGAGCAATGGAAGACAAAAAAAAATTATTTTTCACACTTTGTCACATTACAGCTGCAAACTTCAAGATATTTTTTTGGAGTTTAATGTGAAAGACCAACACAAAGTAGCACACAACTATGAAGTGAAAGGAAAATGACCAAATGAAAATCTGAAAAATGTGATATGCAGTGGATGCTTTGTAGAATTACCTTTCTCTGTAATTACAGTCATGCTGAAAAGGTGAATCTCCATCGCAGTTTCACATCTTTTACAGCTTCTCATACAGGTTCTTTCCCAGGACTCGGTTTGTATTTAGCTCCATTCATATTTATTATCTACTCTGACAGACTTCTACATACGACTTGCGGCAAACCTTATGGTTTTCTTTCCATAATAGTTTTCTTTATGTCTGTGGTGTGCACAGCTAATAGTTGTCCTGTTAACAGAGTCCCCCACATGAGCTCTGGATCTCTGTGGTTCCTCCAGGATTGTCAAGGGCTTCTTGGTTGTTCCCTGGGTTGGTGCTATCCTCCCCCTTAATTATGTGACTTCTGAAGGCTTCTGAAGGCAACTGCCACTGCCTTTTATTTGGGATATCTTAATGAAGGGGCAGATTTTTATTTGTACATTCATTTTTCTTGCACTTTTGTAATTCACAATTATACAAAACTTTGTGTTGATCTACCACGTACAATCCAAATAAAGTACATTGAATTTTGTGGTTCTAAATTGATAAAAAGCGAAAAGGTTCACTTAGTAAAAATACAGCAATGTAAGTAACAGATTCAGGCCTTAATTTTTCTGTTCACACTCAGTCAAACATGCTGCCTGTACAAAAAAAAAGAGTGAGCAAAAGTATTTGACCAATCAGCAGGTAGATGTTTCCAAACCATGCATGTAAATTTAGACTCGGGATAAAATGGGGCCTAAAATGGAAGCCCAACAACTAAAAGGGCTTATTATTTTAGCGGTTATGTCACATTATCTCTGCTCATGTAGCTAAGAATTAAACAGTGCCCAGTCGCATCTGCTACCTCTTAAATCGTGTATTATTTTTGAATGTTACAATTCAAACAGGGTCAAATGGGGTCTTTATTTGTATGAATTTGGTAATCCATATATAATTAACACAAAACTCTTGTTAATCCCAATTATGTTGCAGCGAAATATTACATTTTGCAAATATAAAACTCACCACTTCTTACAGAACAGCTGAGATTGTCATGTCCTGGATGACTAAGAATCTACGCCAGTGTTTCACACAAGAAGCAGCAAAGAACATTGTGCTATTTTATAAGTGAAGATGTAGAGGTGGATACAAATCTCCACTCATTGTTCCTGATTACATAAAATCTAGTTTTAACTCTGCAGCACGTCTAGCTGTTGCTGGAAGTTAGAAGAATTGTGAGAAAAGTAGCAGTTCACAACTCCCACGAACCATTTTGCTAAAGTCTATGGGATGTTTTTGCATCAAGTTGCCAATCTTTGTCACATGGGAGCATTACAGGTATAATCAAGTCACTTACACTCACACGGAATAGCGCACTGAACAGGGGTTCAAATTAATGATAAAACTTATAGAAAACTCCAAAAAGCTCCGACGATTGTCCATCCAGTTTTTCTTTCAAAATATTTGTTTTACAAAGTTGTCTGTAATTAACATATTTTGAAAAACTTTTGGTTTGACAAATATTAGATAGAAATTTGTAAATTTGATTTTAAAAAACAGCAGTGTAATTAATGATAAGGGAAGTTATCCTGTATTTAAAAAAATATTGCTCCACTATTATACTAAAAACGTTTTGAATATAAAGTAATAAAAGGAACATTTGTCTAAAGTAAAAGATCAAGTAAGGCAAAAAGAGTGTGACTGGGGTTTAGGGTTCCATCCTTTTTTACAGAAGACAGGAGATTGAAACTCATTCTTTCCTTTTATATTCTTGTCTTTTTTGTTACACTTTACTATTATCTTAGAACCTTCTTCTATATTATCTACAACATGGGGAGGGTACATTTTCTTCCCAAGTTGAATTCTCATCATGCAACTTTTTTTGTGCAGTGACTCCTTTTATGCAAAGCCGTTTGTTCACTAGTTTTTGATGTTGCTTAAATATTGATGATGAACAGCCACCATGTCAAAGGTTCATTCAGCTGTGACTCCTTGTTTGCCACTCCTATTATCAAGGCCATGCAAAGTGATAGCATTCTGTAAGTGTTGTGTGCACAGGAAATATTTCACATCTGAATGAATTGCTTATAAATTTAGAACTGTATTTGCTCACATGCCTAGCTGAAAAATATTCTCCCACATCGTTTTAAGGTGTTCTCCAGCAGGTTTTTTTTTTTGTTGTTGCTGCTGTTACTCATATTTTCCTTTAAATGTTTGCTTAAAGTTTATTTAAATTCTTTTACAAAAAAATGGAGCTTTGAAAGTTCACACTGAGCATCATTGAACAACATCATATCTGCTTTTAAAAATATGTTGGTGGTAGTATCATGCTTTTTTTCAGATGGAACAAGAGGTTCTACATCCCAGGTTTGACCCAACAACCTTAGGTGTCTGACAGTAAGGCGTAGATAAATAGCGAAGTTTATTGGTAATGCACCATTCATATACAGGGTAACGGAAAGTGCTTTACAGAAAGAACAGAGTAAAAGATGTTGACATAAAAATGACAATCATATAAAAGCAAGAATATGTGGGATGCTTATAGACTCCTACCAAAGAACACTGAATGTTGAAATTGATGGTATACACATTTAGGCAACTAAATTATTGCCGCTTTTTTATTTATTTATTTTCCCTTTGACAGAGTTGTTTGTTTTTCACTTGAATTGTACAGGATATACAGCCTGTCACATTATATGTGGGAAAGGTTTTGAAATGGTTTATCATGGTCTTGACAAAAGCCTCAATGTTTTACCAGGGGAGTGTAGACTTTATTAGCCTAATGGTTGTGATTTCAGGATGAATTTACAGATTACCCCCTTAGTTCCCAAAAACCACATCATGTTATTTCCAAATACCCAGGGTTTCTAACTTTGAGCACAAAGGTATCTGAAATAAAAGATGAGTGCACTTGCTCAAAATGTTTGGTAAACAATCTTCTTATATAACAATAAATTCTGGAACACAATTTAAACATAAAATACACTGTTTATTTGCATTAATGACATTGCAAAAAATCTCAAACATCAGAGTAAAAAGACAGGTCACCCTAGAGCCATGTCCACTAGACTGATACCAATTATATTTCAAGGTTCTTTACGTGGACAAATGTTGTGGTTTGTGTGCCATCTGCATTGGCAAATCTCTGCTGACTTAAACTTTATTCTCAGCTCAAAGGGCAGTCGGAGCAAGCGAGGCCTGAGGAAGTAACATCTGACATCTGCTGCAAAAACTGGCAACATCAGCTGTTCTAACAAAAAGTCACAATAAATTAGTAACTGTTTGTAAACATCTGAACAGGCTAGATCAAAATCAGATTTCTGAAAATCAAAAACATTGTACTGTATGCCAAGTTTTGTTTTGGAAAGGGTAAACAGAAAATGGTTCAACTGGGTTTGGTGATCAGTGGTTATTGAACTCTGTAAGAATTATTTTTTTGGATGGAATGAATAAAAATAATGTTATTTAAAAAAATCGAAAGGGTGAGATGTGTTTGTTTTTAACCTAGGCAACTTATAGGTGAGCTTTATAAACTGGTTATAATGACTTGCACTACAAACCCAACCAGGCTTGATGTCTGCCTGCTAGTTTCTGTAAATGACGTCATGCAATCACATAAATCCTTGAGTTTTTAAATTGCATTATTTGGTTCAAACTGTAGCTGACCAAAAAGACCATAATTCAGCAAAAATGAAGCTGCATTTTATATATAATTCCTTGAAGAGAAAATTAAGCAAATCACAAGGGTGGGGCAGGAGGAAGGATTTGGTAATCTGCCCAGACGCGTTTCAAACTCTGCTGCCTAAATTTTGAGGAAATGACAGGGTGTGAAAAGATTTGAAAAATATTTGTTTTGCAGAAACTATTGCAAAATAATAATTAGCTTTTAACTTTCTAAATAAATATTTGTCTCCTTTGCCAAATATATAGTAAAACTCTGACAGTAAAATAGTAAATGTATGGATTGCACATGTGGGAATATGGGCAGATGAAAAGAAAGAGAAACTAAAAAACATCAGTGTTTAAGACAATATCATTTATAAAACGTATGTTTTATCACCATTTTACACATTCAAAATCCATTTTCTATTATTGCTACATTATACTAAAACACATTACAGCGCAAAAATAACATCTTGCAGTGTTATGTCCACTGGAGCCTTCAGCTGATCTGTTAAGTTGCTGCCATGGTGATGTCATTCACAAACAAAGACTTGCTCATTCCTTGCTGCAGTAAAAAGAAGTCACACTGAGTCATACTGAGATAATTAAAGAAGACACACATTGTAAAACTTGTAAACTAATCTTTGTTCTGCTAATGTAAAACTCTTAACAATATACATTGAAGTGAAAGTTTTAGGCTGTCCTATGCAATCTAAGTCTAATTTGTGATTTATTAAACCTGACCTACTGGATTCCACAGCATTATCACTTTAATGTACTTGCTCACTTCTAATTTCACGAGATCATTGGCTAAACCTTTCCTGCTGCTTCTAACAAATTCCTGAGTAAGGTGTGGACCTCTCTGTCTGAAGTAAGTTACCCAGAGGGGACACACTGAGAGGACACACCCAAAGACATGCAAGTTTTGCCTTTCAGCTCACCTTTTTTAAGAAGCCTTGAAGCTCTTTATCTGACCAGATTTTGACCAGAAGAACTGCAGCAGCTTTGCTTGATTTGGGATAATACCTAAAAAAGAAAAAGAAAATTCGAAAAACATATTAGTCAAATCTCCAAGGGAACTTGTTGTGTTTTACAAACAAGCCCAACCGAATTCGGAATGACTCATAGTAAAGACAGATTTTTTTAGGCGCACGTGCAAATAGTTTTTCCATATTCATGTGACCTTACCTGTTGTAGGAGATGCTGTTCAGGGATTGAATCAGGCTGGTGCTTAAACAGCTCTTAGTCACGTCAAGGTTCTTCAGAACCAGGCCGCTGGCAGCCTGGCAGACTATGGCAAGTGTGTCATCGGACTCGTTTGATCCACTTGTGCCTTCTTTGAGGAGACCCAGCAGCTGTGGGAGGGCTTTACGGCCTAAAGTAACAAGGCCAATAAAACACATTTAGTGTTGAACACAAGTTAACACTTGTAAGGCTACGCATACTTGTTCAGGATATCAGGTTTCAAGGACACAAATATTTGCAGGACTTCACCAAGGTAACCTTACATACACATCATGTTTTTGTTTTGACCTGTTTCTTACCAACAACATTGTGCAGATTTGGGTTCTTGATAAAATTTCCCACCAAAGTCACTGTAGCCTTTTGCAAGTTCACTTTCTTTGAGTTTAAGATGGGGGTAATAAACCTCATGCCATTCAGTTTCTGCACAATCATCTGACTTATTACACTAGATACCTACAGAAACACAAAAGCAGACCCGTTCATACACATATAACTTGTTAACACATTAAATGTTCAAACAGAGAAATGCCATGCCAGTTGGGAAAGAATTATTGTTAGTGACAAGTCTGGAGACTGGCCAATTTTACTCCTCCTTTTCTGCAGAGCCATAGTATTGTCCATAGTATGTCCAGAACAGGGATATAGACTTAAGATTTAACAATATCTTGTGGTATTTATTGTGACAATGATAAAAGTGACAAAATATCTTTAAAAAAGAATTATCAGAGCATTTTGCAGTAGATCTGTTGGTGCATAGTTCATATTTCTTTTCTGTTCAGACATAGAAACAATATCCTTGAATCCCTCATAACTCTTCACATAGTCTTGACCGACCCCTTTTGGCTCTGGCTGAATGTGCGTCTTTACCAATTTGAACCATAATTGACACATATACGTTTTTTATAATAATAATTTTTTTGTAATAGAGAGATTTTGTTATCCATATTTGGAATACCTTCCTCATTATCAACACTTCAGTTGGATTTTTTTACACACGGTTTAAATGGTTACCCGAGTGAATATAACTTACAACGCCATCACGTGCAGTGAGGTTGTGCAGTGTTCCACAGCAGGCTTCCTGCAGCTCTTCTCGCTTACTCAAGCAAAGCAGAGATAGGTAATCCTGCAGCGTTTTAGAGTGGATCAAATGGCCGGCCCCTTTAGGGTGCGGATCCTCAATGACTGCAAAGTCAAAGGGAGGCTACATGAAAAAAAAGAACACATCACTTTTGATGAGGCTTTTAAAAAAGTTTGGAAAACACTATAGTGGTGATCCTGCTATAATATAACACAAACCAAAATCCTTTCTCTGTTTACTGCATTTTACATTTTATAACTGGCCGTGCATATTTTATCCTCAGAGACTAGGTGGCAAAGATTCAACAGAAAATGAAAGAATGTTCTTAATTTCAGATTATGTCTAGACAAACCGCCAGGTATGCGTTGGTTTTGGTTAGGAGTCAGAAAGTCTTCACTGACTTGTGATCTGGTGAAACTGCCTGACTCACCTCCATCTGTGGGGGTTTGGTTTGTGAACTGAAGCAGCCAACAGGTCTGACGTTGTTTTGACTAATGCTCCTGGTCAGATTCTTCGCCAAGGCATTTATGTTGGTGAACAGACTAGGAACCTCCTCCTCCAGCTGGAAGGTCAGATTGTGCAGGATGCACACACAGTTTTCTAAAGACTACAAACACATACAAAAAAAATACACACACACAAACACACACAACATCAGGAAATATATGAGTTATTGTAACATATACGCAATGAGATAGAAATCTCATACAGAAGTTTCAATTAAACATATCTTTTTTTAATTTTGCATCTTTTGTCTTGTTTGAAAAGAGTAACAAACATCTGTTTTCCCCTTTGTACCTCATCATCTGTTTTTTCCTCTTTCACACAGTCTTTGATGTAAGCGACTAAAGAGTCGATCAGACCTCGACATTTTCTCATCATCTGTCGGCTGCTCTCCTTTGCACTGCTGAGGTTTCTGTTGAAATTAAAGCCCAAGATATGAGTAAATGTGTAATGATGAAACAGACTTATTTAAAAGATGATACAATCCAACACATGGATTCCAATTCCAGGAATATACAACAATAGAAACATAAATATGTCAATATTTACCTAAATACCCTTCAGTATTTGACAGCTTTCTGTTATTGGAATGATGTGAATCATTTGCCACCAAAATGTTCAATAATATTTATACTGTTTTTTATGATAAAGCAGATGAGTGCTTATCTTGCAGAGCAGGGACATTGCAAGACCACACTGGGTGTTTGAACAGGACTACAATAGGGGACATGGCTCATTTCAGAGCAGCCACAGAGCCGACCACAGAGTGGCAACCTGGTGTGTGTGTGTGCACGCAGTAACAGGTGGAAGCGGAGCGGCTTAACCCAGGCTGAAGCTAGCAGTAAAACCTGAATGTTGACTCAGAATGGGCCAATTGTAGGTTACAGCTAATCACTTATTCATTCAGCAAGACATGAGGTGAAGTTTTACTTATGAGCATTATCATAGAGTCATCATGACAGAGAGCAGAGGGACTTTCACCTGAGCTGGCCATGAGAGCAAAAAAAAGTAAAAAACCCCTTGCACTGAGCTTTGTTATCATATGGGGGAGAAAAACGGGTTTCCTTTTAGTTTTCATAAAAACTAAAAAAACTTTATAAAGTCCTGCAGACCCAAAAATTTGGCAACCCCACAGCTGCACCCAAAGGTATTTCCAGTTTATTTGTAGAAAGAAAAAAATGTGTTACCAGAAAACCCAGGGAAAAATTTTAAATTTGGTTTTGCCAGAAAGGGGACTTTAGTAGAAAGTGCAATAGTTAGCCACCCTTTTCTTTTTCAAAATTTTCTGTACTGTTCCAAACATACATTTTGGGCCCTTGGGGAAAAGGTGCATTATTAATAAAAAAAAAATCATAGAAAATTAATCCCCAAGGCAAAATTTTAATTTAGTTTAACCTTTTTTATTTTCCGAAAAAACTTGAACTATGAATAAAATTAAAACTAAAACTAATTAATAAAGGATGCAGTTTTACATAATTTTTTGACTTTTTACATTCCACTGTAGGGTATAATTTATTAATAACTGTTTTTAAAAAATTGAAAACGGGGCCAAAATATGAGGTCCAAGAAAGCCCAGGAGGACCTTTAAAAAATTTTCTTTTCTGTGCTTAATAGAAAAGGGGACGCTTAATGGCCCCACCTGCACAGGGAAAGAAAAAACCCACACTGTTTTTAAAAAATGATTTATTTATTTTTTTTTGGAAAGCCAAATGAAAAAATTGTTTTTTCAAAACGGGAATAAAGGGGTTTGGGAAAGACGGCAGAAAAAAACAAAAACGGGGTTTCATGAAAGAAGGAAAAGATTTAAAAAAATCATTTTTAAAAAAAAAATTTTATCAAAATTTCAAAAAAATAAATGTTTTTTTAAGGATCTTCCCATTTAAGTTAAAAAAAAGAACTTTATATCATTTTCCTTTTCTAAAAATAAAAAAATGATGACCATAAAGGGCTAGGAGTGTAAAAATTTTTGATGAGAGTGTCACTTTTAAGTATGTTCATTAAATAAAAAGAAAAAAGGGAAACACATTTTTTTGACCCATAGTAAAAAATTTAAATTTTTCTGAGTTTAAAAATGGTTTTTTAAAAACAGACCTTTAGCAGAAAACTCAGATTAATTTTCAAATACCCAAAATGTGTCAATCCGTTTAGAAAAACCTTTTTTTAATCAAGCCTAAACTTGGTACACCACCCACACGTTTTCCTGGGGGCTTTTTTGGGTGCTTTACCTCAACTCGGGACGTTTTTTGGCGGTGGGGGGAGAAATTTCTTCAAAGACCTCCCCAAACCCATTGGGATGTTTTTCCAATGAGGAAAACCCGGAGCCGGGGACCTTGGGGCAGGCTTCTCCCAAACTCTGGGTGGCCCTGAGGGTTTTTTTTTTCCCCCCGGGGGATTAAAAAGTCCCCGGTGGGAAGGCCCCGGGGGTTTGGGTTTAGATTCGCCTTGGGGTACCTTTAAAGGGTTGGAGTTGTAGGGTTGGTTGGTTAACCCCGATTGCAGCCTCACGTGGCCATGGGGGGAAGGGTTTCCCCCGGGGCTGGCGCCGGGGGTTTGGTTTGGCCCTGTTTTCAAAAAAGGGGAACATATAGAGTGTGTTCCAACTATAGGGAGTCACATTCTTAAGCCTCCCTGGTAAGGTCTATTCGGGGGTTCAGGAGAGGAGGGTCCGTCGGATAGTCGAACCTCGGATTCAGGAAGAGCAGTGTGGTTATCGTCCTGTCCGTGGAACACTGGACCAGCTCTACACCCTCAGCAGGGTCCTGGAGGATTCATGGGAGTTCGCCCAACCAGTCTACATGTGCTTTGTGGACTCCGAGAAGGCGTTCAACCGTGTCCCTCTGGGAATCTTGTGGGGGGTACTCCGGGAGTATGGGGTACCAGGCCCTTTGATACGGGCTGTTAGGTCCCTGTACGACCCGTGTCAGAGCTTGGTCCGCATTGCCGGCAGTAAGTCTGACTCATTTCCGGTGAGGGTTGGACTCCGCCAAGGTTGCCCTTTGTCACCGATTGTGTTCATTACTTTTATGGACAGAATTTCTAGGCGCAGCCAAGGTGTTGATGGAATCCGTTTTGGTAGCCTTAGGATTGCGTCTCTGCTTTTTGCGGATGATGTGGTCCCATTGGCTTCATCAGCTCGTGATCTACAGCTCTCACTGGTGTCTCACCGAGTCTGAAGCAGCCGGGATGAGAATCAGTGCCTCCAAGTCCGAGGCCATGGTCTTAAGCCAGAAAAGGGTAGAGTGCCTTCTCCGGGTCGGGGGGGAGGTCCTGCCTCAAGTGGAGGAGTTCAAGTATCTTGGGGTCTTGTTCATAAATGAGGGAGAAATGGAGTGGGAGATCAATAGACGGATTGGTGCTGCGTCAGCCGTGATGCGGGCGCTGGACCGGTCTATCATGGTGAAAAGAGAGCTGAGTCAAAAAGCGAAGCTCTGGATTTACCGGTCAATCTGCGTTCCTGACCTCATCTATGGTCATGAGCTTTGGGTCATGACCGAAAGAATGAGATCACGGATACGAGCTGGCCCAAGTGGCTGGGGAGAGGGAAGTTTGGGTCTCTCTGCTTAGGCTGCTGCCCCCGCCACCCGACCCCGGATAAGCGGAAGACAATGGATGGATGGATGGATGGAAAAAATCTGTTTCTCTTCATGATTCACTTTAACAACTAACAAAACATTAAAACCAAGTAAAATTACTATAAACCTAATTTGCATTCAATGAAAACCCAGCCAAGACAGAGAACTGGTACAACATCCTATATTATTGTAACTTTAAATTACTTATAAACTAAGCCACTGTCTTAAGAAAATATAACTATTTCTGTGCTGGGCTAAAGCCCCATTGTTTTAAAACTGTCAAACGATTGCAGCCCTTACACAATGTCCCTGGATGTCAGTTAAACATTAAACGCTGCAGCCATCCATTTGCAGATACAGTAGATAAGGCTGTGTTCATCTAGCCGCTATAAAATCTGTAACAATGGTTTGTGTAGTTCAACAATTGTTGTTACAAGGTTAAAGGTAAAAGCCCTCCAACGCCTGAATAAACTCAACGGAGGCTTTAATACAGCAGCAAACTCCCCGGAGAGATTGAGACATTGCCAAGATAACAACTACACAACTATTTCTATAAAAAAAAATAAACAAGATAGGCAATAAATGGAGATAGTCTTTTAATTCCTTTACTTTCTGTTAGATTTAAAACAATTTACTTTCATAATAAACCCGCCTCTCGCCCATAGACTGCTGGAGATAGGCACCAGCTCCCCCGTGACCCACTATGGAATAAGCGGTAGAAAATGACTGACTGACTGCTTTCATAATAGAACCTGCAGCACATTTATTTTTCTCTTTCTTGTTTTAAGGCACTTGGCAGATATGACCTCAACGAAAACTGAATTGGTGCTTGCACTCTGATAAGTGCATCTCTATTTTCAATCTATATAAATCAGCCCTATAGGGGGAAAAAGGTCATAAACAAAGCAAATTTCTACTATCTGCTTTGAACATGTTTTAAATGTTAGTATTGTGGTGCAAATCCAGAAGAAGACTTAAAAACATTTTCTGAGAAGTGATAAGAACACAGTAAAATGATATCAAGCACTAAGCTGGATTGTTTAACTCACCGAAGACATCCTGTAGTATGAAAGAAGACATCAGGATCCTTGACTGTATCGCTGGGGCTTGTCGTGTAAGGCAGGATCACACGCTCTGTTAGGACAGACAGAGCGTTCTTGAGCAGATCCGGCTTCAGGTTGTCTGCAGAGGACAAATTCCACAAAAGACCTGGAGAAGAAACATAATTAATTATTCATTCAGAATTTAACAGTTAAAACATATCTTTCTTAGGTATGAGCACACTATTCATCATTTTCAACGTGAGGCAAAACCAAACAGAATTTGACAGTGTACTTGAAGCGCCAGCATTAATTCACAAAGCACCAGAACTCAACAGTATTATGTGACACCCAGACAAGCCGCTCTCTGTCTGACTTGTTCGTTTGGTTTATTCTGTGCATGCCCCCATACACAGAATACAATTTACATTTCAGAACTCCACTGTGTACCTGTCAGCTGTTTGTCCAGTTCTACAGAATCCGAATCTCTGAGCTGAGCAGCAGCCTCAGGGATGCCGTCGCAGGAATGGATGACTTCTTTGTTTTTGTTGCTTTTAAAGGAAAGATTTCGAAGCGCAGCTGAGGCCGTGAGTTTGACCTGTGAGTTGGGGCTGTGCAGCAGACCCAAAAGAGGGCGGATACCCTTCAGCATTAAGACCTGCCAGGCATTAAGGGCCATGGTTAACACAGATACTGAACACTGTTTGGTTTAAAGTATTAGGTTATTAAACAATGCCTTTGTTTGAAATATGGTGATGCTAAAAATAAAATTTTTAATAAGAATAACTTTGATGCTGTTAATCTTTCTCCCTTCTCTCAGCTGAAGTAGCATATCCTGTGCTGGATTCAAATTACCTAACAGAGCACAAGAGACTCCCAGGAGTTAACTTTGATTCTCATGAGCCTAACATTTTGTATTCACTCCCTCCACTCAAGATAAAGTGATCACTTCTTTTGCTTCAAATTTAATTCATTTTTCAATAAACATTGCATGTGTTAGTTTGTCTCCAGACACCTGGAGAGACAAATCGCTTTTGTTGCATTTCTGCAACTTGGAAATCTAAAGCTAGTTTCAAAGTTTTGTTACGACAAGATCCTTAAATGCTCCCGATCTAAAATCATTTAAGAAACTACTTGATTATGTCCTGCTAATTAACCAAATACAGGCTGAAAATGTAATTAGTAAAGCAAGTCATAATAGGGGGATTCATAACACATAAGAGTTTAAGCCCCCTATTGGAGTCCTTGTTGGTTTGCAGTTCTCTTGGTACACACTTTTAAATAATGTCAAATGTTAAATCCTGAAGGCTAATTCATACAAACCCAAATCTAAGGGTAAATAAGATTATCTTGAATAACCTCCAAAAGTATTGAAAACGTTTTTAAAAATCCACACTGAAATAGGGAGAATGGATTATACAAACGTCTCACAGAAAGGCCCTGCTAGAATGAGATTTGAATCGGGACTTGCATTCTTCCTCTGAAGCTAAAGCACTAATCACCAAAAAACAATAAAGCAAAATCTGTGGTGGACTCCTGATTAATTTGCAGTGAGCATATTTTGTATCACTTTTAATTTGGCAGGATTACTTAAAAAATATTTCTCTTCAAACAGATGTTTCTGTAACATTTATAATGCATCATGAGAAGACAACGTTATAATCAGAATAAGTTAAGGCACCTCTTCTTTTGCTTTGTCGCTAATGAAAGCGTTGTGCTGAATGTAAGAAGCCCCACAGTTTTGGTAATTCTCATCATCACTGGAAAGAAACTCCACAGCCTCCTTCATAGTGATGTCAGCACTTAAAATATTTCCATTTGTTCTGAAAAAGGAAAAATGCATTTAGTGTATCTCATTAACAACCTGCAAACAGAATTTAGTTTGTTTATCCAATTTTTTTACTATGGGAAATTAGGTAATTACATGGCATTTGGTATTTTCTGACTCACCCCGAGTTTATTTTTGTCTTGGATGAAGAATCAGTGACGTTGTGCTGTGTGAATGTCTTGCCCATCTCAGATTGTATGCTTCTGTACTGGTTGTGTTTTTGTGTCGGACCCGAGCCATTTACGGCATACAGATTGTGTGGTTGGGAGACGCCCCTCGTTATAAAGTAACTGTTGGAGCTGTGCTGCTTGATGTAGGTGCTCCTGTTGCCCCGCTGTTCTGCGGTGAGTTTTCTCTGCTGTGGGATGGATGGCTGTGGGACTCTGTTCCTCCATGCCAGTCCGGGCTCGCTGCGACTGGTGTTAGCACGACCCAGAGCCGCAGAACCACCACCAGCGCTATAATTTCTCTCATAGTGATACCCTGAACTCAAAGTCTTTTTCTTCACAGTGGATCCTACTTTGCTGATCATTTGAGAATTATTTATGTTTTTGTCTGGGGCGAACTGCAAGCAATAACACACAATAAAAAACAAATTGTGAAAGATCCTCAATGTCTAAGACATAGTGGTGAAATGCTTGGCCGTATTTGTGTGAAATGCTTTAAAATGTTTTTTTAAAAGAAGAAAAAACTGTAGAGTATCTAAAACAAGTTGTCAAATTTAACAGGAGGGGCAGTACATTTTGAGCTGTACTTTCTTGACTGTTTCCTCTGAAAAACATATCTAAAACGTGAGATGAATGCAGGGATTTGCACTGGCTAAGAAATTAAATACATAACTAAAATCCTGAATCTTAATCTGAATAATCAGCTTTAAGTTTAACAATATCCTAATGGTTAAAAAGATCCAGAAAACCTGACTATACTTTTAAGTAATTTAGCCAACCACAAACAAGTGTGGCAGAGATAATTGTATGTAAAGTGGGTGTTATTTCAGATAATAAACAAATCTATTAAAACTATCACTCCACTTGATTTAAACAAAGAAGGAAAGAAAAACTCACACTTTTCGAGAAGCCATTGCTGGGGAAGACACTTCCATTAGATGTGTTTGACTGTGCTTCCATGCCATCTACAAACACAGAGTCGTACACAGGGCCTGGGGAGAGATGTTAGGGGTTATTAGCTGGTGTCATGTGCATAGAAAACACACCTCTTTTATAACCAGTGATTTATATCTTTGCCTGTGGGAAAACAAGAAACAGCTTCAGATCTGTGATGTCAGCTCTGATCTTCAGCCAATCTCTTGAAGCATTGATTGCTATTTGATGTACAACAGTAGAACCACGACCTATCGGAGGTCGAAGAGAACAAACAACTGAAGATTGAAATTAGAGCGTAAATAAAGTGTTTGGACTCTCATTTTCTTTAGAACTGCATGCAGATAACAATAAACCCACATTTTGATGACAAACACAATCCCTACTGTCAGTATCATTGTTATAAATTAGAAGAATGGTTTTACAGAAGACTTGGTGACTGTATAGACTGTACGGCATTTGTAACCAAATACCATGCTGTAGTCAACTAAATCCTATTCACTCAGTTGGTTATTATTTTAAGGTTATAGACTGTTCTCATACGTTTCCTAACGTTTAATCTCCAAGACCAATGAGAAAAAAAACACTTAAGTGTATTTTCCTTGTTGGCATGCTTGTGATTCAGAAAGAAGAAAGGCTTGGAACAATGAGTTAAACATTGATGCACTGTACTCAGTCAAAAAAGTTGTGGCAGCATTTAAAAAGTGAGAATGTATTAGTTTATTAAAACCAAGAATGAGAATACACATCATATGAGAATGACATGTAAATCATTAGTTTTCTTCTTTATTCATTAGCTATAATTATTCAGTCTTAGTACGTCTTAAATACCAAGCTCAAAAAGTGGGTTTTCACTCTCTCTGTAGACCTAATCATTGCTAAACCATTACCTATTTCTTGGTAAATCATTGTAGATGTTTTAACCCGAGGTAAGCAACATATATCTCATTCTTATCTTTTTTTTTTACAAGAGGGCCAGAAAATACCGCCTGGATTCACATTAGATAGCCTACATGTTTTATGAGGGGGTCATACATGAAATGACTAATTTATAGGCCTTTCTCTGTACTTTTTCTGCACCATAAAATGCCTAAAGTGTGAAACATTAATACAGATTTATTTAATACCGCTTCCATATAATTTTACTGCGTCCTGCTGAAGGGTGTGTACAGTAAAATAAAGGCTTACTTCTTGGGGACATAGATGTAGATCCGCTCCTGCTGCCGCTGGACTGCCTCGACTTAATCCTCCTGACAGTTTGCAATTGCGCCCTGACGCGCTGCTCTCCGGATCGGTACTGATTCACTGACGGCAGAGCCAGCGACGTGTCTTCCACGTTGCTGATGGAAATCGACGATTTCAGCGGATCCGCACTCAACATTTTGATCAGCCTTCAGAGGGCGAAAACAACATCCGAAGAATTTGGACGCCGAAAGAGACCTGGCTGTGTGAAGAAAAGCTCACCTTTGTCTGCTCTGCCCTTCCCTGCGCGATGAGACCGCGCCCACATGCAACCACAATAGACCTGCAAGACTGGACTCTTAGTTTTCCCTCCAGGCTACACGTCCTACGCACTACTCCCTTTTTTCCCACTACATGAGTAGATTCAAGGGAACCCATTCCTGCTTACGGATCGGGTGAAGTAAAACTGACGTGTAACTTTGAATTTGTAATAAAATCAATGCGCTGGTGATTATATCTACAAATAACTTTATTTAAACCAGGTATCATATATCTACATGTGCTTTTTAAAACTAAGTATATTATTTCAGTAATTCAGTTCAAAAAGTAAACCGCATAAAATTGTATAGGCCTACATCCATTAAGTAATCTCTTTCAAGGTTTTAATTCTATTAGTTTAGATGATTATTACTTACTAGTCTAAGGAAAAAAACTATTTTCTCGGAAAATGTGGATATTACATAAGACCAGTACAAATTATTTTAGATACAGAAATGTTATGCTATGGCCATATTATGATCAAAACCTGACTTGACAGTTGTTCAGCAGACAGTCACTGAGACCCTCTACAAGGTGGGAAAGACACAAAAACATATCCTGAAGAACCTGGCAGTTACATTGCTTTGCCCAAGCATATTATTGCAAGGTTCAGTAGAAGGAAAAAGTGTGCCAGAAAAATATGCAAAAATGACAGGGATAACCACAGCCTTGAGAGAATTGTGAAGCAAATCTCATGGAAGAGTTTGAAGGACTGCCACCACACAGACATATCCAGGACAAGGGCTCCAACTGTTGCATTACTTGTGTTAAGCCATTCCTGAAGCAAAGACAGAACCAGAAGATGAAGCACTGGACTTTTGATCAGTGGTCCAGAGTGCTCTTTTTAGATTAAATTAAAGTTTGCATTTCATTTAGAAGTCAAGAGTGGAGAGGCACAGAATCCAAGTAGCTTGAGGTCCAGTGTGAAATTTTCATAGTCATCGATTATCTGCTGGTGTTGGTCCATTTTGTTTGCTCAAGTTTAAAGTCAGCACATCCATCTACCAGTAAACCTTAGATCACTACATGCTTCCCCCCCTTGTGGACATTCTGATTTCAATTTGCAGCAGGACCTGAGATATGTCAATACTGTCAAAAGTACCACTATCTGCTCTAATGACCATGGTATCAATGTGCCTGACTGGGCTGCAAACTTTCAATTCAATTCAATTCAATTCAGTTTATTTATATAGTGCCAATTCACAACACATGTCGTCTCAAGGCACTTCACAAAAGTCAGGTACATGCATTACAATTAATCTTAACCATTGAACAGTGCAGTCAGATTCTGTTATTTATTCAAATTGGATAAAAGGTTTTTCTATCTAAGGAAACCCAGCAGATTGCATCGAGTCAGTGACTTGCAGCATTCACTCCTCCCGGATGAACATGTAGAGACAGTGGACAGTCACTGGCGTTGACTTTGCAGCAATCCCTCATACTGAGCATGCATGTAGAGACAGTGGAGAGGAAAAACTCCCTTTTAACAGGAAGAAACCTCCAGCAGAACCAGGCTCAGTGTGAGCGGCCATCTGCCACGACCGACTGGGGGTTAGAGAGAACAGAGCAGAGACACAAAGAGAACAAAGAAGCACTGATGCAGGAGTACTTTCCTGACCTGTGACCCCAAAAAGAATGGAGTATTGTCAAGATGTAGATGAACAGACCCAAAAATGCAGGTGACCTGAAGGCAGCTATTAAAGCAATCTATAGGCTTCCTTAACACCTCAGCAGTGCTGCAGGCTAATCTCATCGCCATGCTGGGTTTATGCAATAATTTAAGCAAAAGGAGCCCTGACTAAGTATTAGACCAAATCCTGTGCAGTTTGTGGATATACTTTTCAGTATAAATGTTTTTTGGGGATCTTATGCAACATACAAATTTGCAGAGGAACTGAACTTTTGTTCTTCTTCTGATTTGAGCCATAATTATCTAAAAATAACAGAATTTAATATTCGAAATATCATCACTCTGTGTGTGATGAATCTATATATGAGTTTTGCTTTTTTAATCGGAATTACTTGAAAAAAACTCAACGTTTTAGGTCATTCTATTGAGGTACCTGTATACAATAAATTATAGAACAGCATGGCCAGTTTCTTAGTATATTTTTATGTAAAATACACCATAGTAGTTATAATTGTTTTGGCACGGAATTATTTAAAGTAAATGCTTCAAGATTTAGAGTAATGCCTTTTTTTTTCATAGGGAATACATGTATCAAACTTGAAAACTCATGTTGTTAAACTGACATAGGGAAGGCAGAGTAGTATTACCATGTTTTAGCCTATACAGTCAATGGGTGTGGACAACATCCGAGCTGTTCTGCAGAACAGACATGATGATTAATAAAGATTACTCCAGCCATCACCTTTTGCATTTTGATAAATAGTATACCTTAGACAAATATATGCAGATGCCAGATTTGCAAAAGTTATTAATAATAAATTTGTTTCTTAACAATATATTTAGATTATGTATAGATTATTAAATATTTTGTGAGTTCATATGATACTAACTGGATTTGAAATCAAGTTTAACTCCAGGCAGTTGTGGCACAATATCTGTCTATTTAAAAAAGACAAGTTTACGGAATAGCCTCCAAAATTTATGCAGTATGCATGTGTGCTCTTGGGAAAGAAAATACTTTGAAGTTACCACACCCATGGGTGCTGCTGCCCTTTGGGTGCACATGTGGCACCTGGCAAATTTAGCTCAAATCTAATACTCCTGTCTCACCTCTGTCTTATTCATTCCGCAGTGGCGTTAGTTTTGTTTTTGTTGTACAGGCCATTAAAGGTCAGTCAGTCAGTCAGTCATTTTCTACCGCCATTAAAGGTTCAACTGCTAAATACATAAAGACTGCCCTCTAGTGGTGAATGAATTAATGTCTTTGTCAGACGCTGACCTTGTGTTAATTGGTTTTTGACATTTTGTTGCGTCACAACCACAAGCTTAAATGTATTTTATTTGAGTTTGATATGATAGACCAACACAAACATAATTCTGAAGGGGAAGTCAAATGATACATGGTTTTAATTTTATTTTTTTTTAAAAACAAAAGTGCGCTGTATATTTCTGTGCAGCACCATTTACTCTGATTCCCCTGAATAAAATGTTTCACCACCAATTACCTTCAAACGTCACCTAAAGGCACAACTGCAAACCTAACCACTTAGTCAGTCTGGGCAAGAAGGACATTAATCAGAGCAACAGCCAAAAGGACCATGGGAACTCTGGAGGATATGCAGAGATCCTAGGCTCAGGTGATAGAATCTGTTTATAGGATGACTCAAAATAGAGTTTAGGGAAACTGCACATCACCCTGAACACATCATCCCAACAGCAAGACATGATGTTGGCAAATGCAGTGCATCATGCTCTGGACATGCTTTTCTTCAGTAGGGACAGGGAAGGTGGTCAGAACTAATCCTGGAGGAGAATATGTAAGATTAGAGACTCGGGCGGAGGTTCACCTTCCAGCTAGACAACAGCCCAGAACATTCTCCCAGAGCTAAAATTGAACGGTTTTAAGAAACTATTTTGGATCAACCCTAAAAAAAGGGTCCTCAAGAAGAGGAATAGAGAATTTCGATCAGGAAACAAGGAGTAGGCGAGAGCTGTGCACAAGAAAATGAGAGGACAGCAAAACAGCATCAGTAGGGTTTGGAAGACCCTGAAAACAATTTAAGGTCCCAAACCAAACTCCCAGGCTATAGGAGTTTACGGTGGGTAAATGATCTGAACCAGTTCTTCAACAGGTTTGATCAAACACTCATCCCTCCCCTAGCCCAGTCACCCCTGCTGCAAACCCCCCTATCATCAATGACTGCCCGCTTTTCTTTCCCAGACTTGACACGTCTCAGCTTTCAGCCATCATCCTCCCCCTCTGCTTCAGAGGACTCCATCCCACAGCCCAATCTCCACCATCATCCTGTCCCTTTGAACACTTCAGGGGAGGGATAAGATATGAAAGATAAACATGCAAAATGGCACCTTTGTCCGAATAGCATCAACTCCAGGCTCCTGAGGTGCTGTGCAGATCAACTGTGTGGCATCATCGGATACATGTTCAACATGAGCCTAAAGCTGAGGAGAGTACCACAGCTGTGGAAGAGCACATATCCAAAATACCTCAGCAGCTACAGGTCTATAGCAGTAACCACGTATCTGATGAAGACCCTTGAGAGGTTGGTCCTAAACCACCTTTGCCCCCTGGTGAGATTTTCACTGGATCTGATGTGGTTCGCCTACCAGCCTGGCATCAGGGTAAATGATGTCATCATCTACCTCCTGCACTGAGGATTGGCCGGGTGCCAGCGGAAAGGTCTCTTAACAATGCAAGGAAAACCAAGTGGTGGATTTCTACTGGTGCAGACCCACCACAACCAACACTGGTAATTGGCAATGATATAGTGAACTCCTATAAGTAGCTGGATGTTCATCTGAACAATAAATTGGGTGCAGGTGGTGGGAAACAGAAGAACTCTGGCAAAAAAAAAAAACATCACCGTTGGACGACTTCCACCTCATGCATAAAGCTGTTGCCGAACTGTAGAGCTCCTTCAGTAACAGACTGCTGCATCCTAGGTGCACAAAGGAACATTATCACAAATCCTTCCCAGCAGCTGTTAGACTTTATAACCATGACTGCTCCCAACAGTTATTGACTGTTTACATCCCTGCTCTCATTTGCAGTTTTTCTATTTCTTGTAAATAGTTGTTTTTAAAACAATGCTGGTACACCTGCATTTCCCAATGAGGGACAATAAAGGATACTTCTATTCTATTTTACTCTAGATTAAACCATAAGATTAAAATCAAACAGACTAGTAAAAATATAGACATAAATCAAGTTGAGAATAAGTCAAAAATTAAAATTGATGTTCAGATACACTCCATCCAATCTTGAGCTAGAGCTATTTTCCATACAAAAATGAGCAAAAACGTTTAAGGTGTAATTGAAGCGAATAATAATTCTACACAGTATTGACAAAGAGGCATTTATAAAGTCTTTTTTATTGCTTACATGATTCAGTTAATTTTCAATACAGTTTAGAGGAATGAGCAAAATGTTTGATTTAGGAACTACCAGGTGCTTCACATCATGTTTTTACAGCAACATGAAACAGTCAGTAATGTGGTATCACAAAATAAGCAAGTGTCTAATCTAATCAACATCACTAATAATATATTATTCATCTTAAATTTTTTAGTCATTCTTAGTAAAAATAATTTTTCATGATCAAAAAGGTCAAATGTAGTCTATTCAAACTATTTTCATAGCTTAAAATATATAAAACAGGAGTGCAGATTGTCTTTAGCAGTAAAAAAAGATGTGCAGATGATTTATCCCTTCACTTAGAATACAAAAGTGAAATGTTTTAACAGCTTCATGATGATCCTTACAGCAAAACTGCAAAAAAAGTGAAATGTAAACCTTTCTGCTACTTTTAGGTTGGAGAACTTTCTCCTAGCTTCAATGTACATCGTAACAATCAGAAAGTGGCTCCACGGTCACTGTCAGTGATGGTTTGTTGAAGTCAGTAATGCCACACATAAAATTCAACACAAAAACAACTGGTCCCAGTCAAACTACTGGTGGGTGGAATGCACCTCAGACCTGAGGCTTAGTAACGCAAAGAATGTATATTTAAGACTTTTAACATTTAACGAAGTTACTGTGTACTGGTACGCATATATGTATATTGTCGGTGCATAGCGGGAAACCTAGAAGTAATAAAAGCCTGTAGATGACTCTATAAAAGTAGAAAAATGTCAAAGCATGTGCCCTGCACTATTCAGAAAGGTTTCCTACTTATAGTTCATTCTTAGGCATTTTTCTTAATCTCAAAAGCATATCTAGAGGAGCATACTAAAGCTGACTTTAAAGCCTTCTTCCGATAAACTTCTACTTTGAAGTTATTCTTCTGGATCCAAGGCACAAGGTTGTTCCCCATCTGGGGACCTTTGTGGAACACTGTGAGGCTGAGTCACAGAGAACCCTCTGAGCTTTTCTTGCAGACTACCGGCAGCCAGCCTCATCTGGTCTTCAGCCCCCTGGAGAGACTTCAGCTCCATGGTATGAAAGATGTACAGCAGAAAAGTGGTCAGCAGGATGGCGAAGCACAAAATGGCCAGAAGGTAGAAGGAGATACGAGGGAAAGGCTGTTCTGCTCCAAGAGCGAAGCAGGGAACTGCTGCGATGGCCAGCTCCAGGAACAGCAGAGCTAAGCCCATCACTCCAGTACGTGCAGCGGTGTAGCGTATCCTCTCAGCGCAGTGCAAGCCCACTTTGACTTCTGTGCGTGCCTCGGTTAAAGTGTCAACCAGCTCGGCTAGCTTCTCTAAACCGTGAGAAAGAGGAAATGGTTAAAAGGTTTGTCAAAATACACTCACCAACCATCTTATAAGATACATCTTGCTCCGACATCTACAGGGAATATGCTGCTCATTGGACACGACAGATGGTTGTGAATGAAAATCACAGTAGCTCAGCACTTTATGAAATATCCAGACCTGCCAGACTGGCACCAACAGTCATGCCACATTAGAGTCACTTGAATTCCCCGTTTCCACACTTTTGAGGCGAGGTTTGAACTTCACCAAACAGTCTCAACCACATCAATACATCTGCCAAAATGTATTTATTGCCATCATGTGATTGGCTAAGTCGTCATTTGTGTTACAGGCAATTGAACAGGTGTACCTAATAAAGTGGCCGGTGGGTGTATCTATTTAATATTATTATTACCATTATTACTGGTAATACTTTTAATAGTTTTTTGAGACATTTTTCCCCATTAATGCATTTTGCAACAACAGAAGTTTCATTTTGGTAATAATAAAAGTAATAACGTATTGAATTCACTTCAGTTCAATTTAGTTTGGTTTTACAGGATAAAATACAGGATTAACATAAAAAATAAAATAATCTCACAAAGGGAAATCAATGCATGTAATTGTTCGACAGCAATCCATCAAAGAGAGGACCTCCACGGCCAATCTATGAACAAACACAACTTAAGTTATCTTGCATTCATGGTAGAGATACCTGTGGGAGTGTCCTGAGTCTTGTCGCTTCCAGTCTGAGCTGGAATGTGAGATTCTAGCCGTAACTCTACAGTGAGAGCCTCATGATCCGAATATGGGAGGGGATGGCCAGGAATGGAGCCTTTGGTGGTGGACATGCAATCGCAATAAATGTCGGTTTTGGAGGAACCCTGAAATGGCAAAAAGAGTTGATTGAAAATTATTCATAACTTCTCAAACATTATTATTTATGCACTTAAAAAGCAGAAATAAAATAACATTTGCAACAGCATAAAGCTTTCACCCACCTTGAACAAGATGTAGTCGATCCGAATGCCCTTCTCAAAGGGGATAAGTTCATTTTTACTGATAAAAAGGTTGTCTGCTATCAAAGTCATACCATTTTCACATCCCTAAAAAAGCACAGACATTTTCAAAACCTTAGTAACCAAGGAGAAACGAATACATTTCTTATGTAAATGAACTGGCTTTTAATTTTGTTGCTTGAACTTCATTTCCTGCAAGTCACACTGACAACTTACCAACTCAGATGCTAAAACACAAGGCCACATTGATGCTGTGAAATTTAGCCCCAACGTTTCACAACAATTATGTGCAACATGCAAAAAATGCTCACACCAAATATTTATTTTAGCATCGAGCTTTCTGTAAATCTATTCCACAGTGGAGACTTGCTTAAAGCCTGTAGACTGATTTCTCAGCCACTCTACAAATGTTTTAGCAGGTTTATCTCTCAAGTGTAAAATGCCTGGCTAAAAACTACCAGAATAAACTATTTCTAAAATAGATTTTTAATACAATTAACTTTTTTTTCGACATATAAACAAAATAATTATGCTGTGTAGCTTTCTTTTTGCTACCTACATCAAATTTAGCAGTTTCTACATAAGAGTCCCTGAGTCCAGTGTAAGACATCAGTAGTCTGCAGCCAAGGTCCTGAGGATGCATGTTGAGGTCGCCTCCCACGATGACTACATCTGCTCCAGTAGACGTATGTCTAACAGAGAACACACAGAAAAACATCCTTCATAATGCAACTTGGCATTAAGGTGAAAATTTGCTTTGATTCATGTGTTTATGTTTGAAAATACACTTACTAACATGACATATTACAATGAAACAAGTCTAAATGGTAGCAGGTAAATGGTAAAATGGACTGAACATATATAGCGCTTTTCCAGTCATACAGACCGCTCAAAGCGCTTTACACTAGAGCCACATTCACCCAATCGCACTCACTAACGCTCACACATTCATACACCGATACGCAGATCGGTAGGCAACTTGAGGTTAAGTGCCTTGCCCAGGGGCACATCGACATATGGCAGGAGGAAGCTGGAATCGAACCCACAACCTTCTGATTGCAAAACAACTACTCTTCCTACTGAACCACAGGTGGAGATACTAATGCAAAGAATATGAAAATACTCTGCAGTGTGAAACCACAGTAGCTCATAGAGTATGTTCTGAAGCAAAGACACACTACCGGATGAACTGCTGCAGCTCCCAGGCTTGAACGACTCTGTGAGACAGATAAGAGTCCTTCTCTCTGCTGTACTCCGCATGCAGCTAAAATCAATACATGGAGACAATCCACATGAATTAATGATTTAAATCAAATCTGAGGACCGATTTTATAAGAACTTACATGTGTGACATAGACGTTTGCAGTCAGGCCAGCCAAGTTCAGTATGGCCATCCCAACAGCTTTACCTCCAAACCAGTCCCCATGGTGAGCCTGCATATGAGAGAAAATTTATGAAATTTATCAAAGAGGCAGAGACAGAAGGGGAAAGGAACCAAAAAATGTAGTAGTGTAACTAAAAGTGGGAATACATTTATCGCAGCTAACTTTCAAAGCTATATTTAACACATGTTTTTCATATTCAAACAGCAGCAGAGAAAGTAACTGATCCTGGGCAATTACATTTAAAAAGCACATTTATTTATGGGTGAATTTAATTACTTTATTCAGATATTCAGAAATGCAAGTAAAGTTTATTCATTGCAGTTTACATACACATTTAGTGGAGTAGTTTAACTTACTCCTAACCTAGTGAGTACAAACATGCTACTCACACATTGTTGTAAAATTAAAAATCCCTTATAATAAATCAACATTGTTTGGCCTACACACACATATTACTGTAGCTGAATGTGATGTTTACCTTTTTAAATATTTTGACTGTGACATATATTTTATTACAACAAACACATTTATCAAAAACAATTTATATTTGGTTGGTCTGTTTGGTAAATGTGTATGAAAGCATGGGTGCACATGTGCATATTTTTCTCTTGTACCAAAGGAAATTCTGCAAGCGTTCTAATGAGCATAAATGCTACTGAACTCTTGACAATGTCCAATAAAATGTAAATCTTGCACAAAACCCTAACATGAAGGACTTACCATGTAAGGGTAACCGTTCAGAGAGTAGCGATAAAGGAAGGTGTCATGGATTCTATGTTTGGAAAAAATGGCCAGTCCACTTCCTATGACTCCACTGCAAAGAGGAAAAAAAAGCAAGACATAAAATGTAAAACTATTATAATAGCTACAAGAAATGTATCCATTTAGGTTTACTATTTAATGCAACAAGAGAAGTAGGACAAAAAAACAGAATAAGCCTTGGGGTGGGGTCAAAAAAGATGAATCCTTCTTGGCTTCAGTTACATTTTCAGACAGCCCAGTGCCATGAATGTCCATTTTTCTGACACCTCACTTGTACTGGTCTTTTGCAGACATAAGAATCATCCACCCAATTAAGAGCGAAACACATTCAATGTTCACCAGATGAGAATTCCTTTAGGGGCAGCAGATCACAGATATTACCTTTTGAAGTAATGAGAGTGAGGATGAGTAGAGGTAAGCTTTGTTTTCAAGTAGAGAAAGTCCTTCTCACTCCACACCTTAAAAAAGAGATTTAGCCTATTACACTCAAAAAAAAAAAAGAAAAGAAAAACATTTCAAATAATATTTGTTAGTATCTCTGTCAGTTTCAGTCAAGGCTGCTTTTAGCACTCCAAACCTTACAAAAATGATAGGGCTGATAAAGTCAATCAACTTCAGGTGATTGTGTAATAGCTTTCACCTACCTCTTGAAGTAAAACAATATCATGTTGTTCCTTGCACAACATTTCTCCAATCATTTGATAGCGCTGGGAACAGTGTTTGCTTAGATAGCGGATCCCCCTGTCAAATAAAGAGTTTGCACATAGATTGTTTTTATTCTGCTAACCTGAACATGCATATAGATGTAAAACGTTGCATTTGGAATATCTCCAAACCACATCCACTAACCAGCAGTTCAGAGAAAAGACACGCACACCGACACAGTCTGTGTTAGCCATGCTGACGAGTCAGTGGATCAGTAGAGGTGATGGTGGAGTTTCAGATCAGGAGTAGCTTAGATCAGCTGCGGTGGCTGGGACACATCCTGATGGGTCACATGGAAGATCATGGTAACTTGAATTAATCTAAGATTCTTTGTTGTTCTTGTAGTCGGTATGCCACTACACAACAGCATCCAGGACGCAAGTGTAAGTGACTGGAGTCATTTGAGTAAATACAACCTGGCAGTTAGAGAAACTGAACGGCGACCAAAGGGTACCAATGCACAATGTATGTATTCAGAAATAAAAATTCTGAATGGATAAAAAGACAGAGAGTCACTGACAGAAGAAACTTTGGAACATGTGAGCAAAACATACTGAATTGCACATTAAGCATGAAAAGTGCAAGTGAAGCAAACTGCAGCCTGACATATAGTTGCATATTTTAGTTTGTGTCTTAAGTCAACACAATTTTGGTTTCACCAATAAAACCCAACTAGACTTCAAGAGTTAATTAAAAAGACACATTATTAGAATTATAGATGTTAGTTTTATGTAGGGTTTAATGTGGTATATACCTGGAGTTACAAAATGCTGAGATAAGCTTTCTGCACCGTCAGTTGTAAAGTTGATGACCAATCAATGTGTTAAAGCTCAGCTGACCCAGACAGGCTTCAATATGTCATGCAACGTTTTCCTGGTTTTCTTACCACATTTTTAACAAAAGAGACACAATTGCAACCAAGTGTTTTAGAACAACAACACATTGACGTTGCTCAGTTTGGAAACAAATGGAAGAAACTATAATGTAGTAAAAACAATCAAGAAAGGCCAAAGGTGATTGACTTGAAAAAAGGTCTGATTTTCTGCTGTCAGATCCCCCAGTACCACTCTACAATCAAATTAGCGCTAAATTATAAAATTGTCAAAAAGTGTAATCATAATATATAACAATATCCTGTTATTGCATGAATACTTTACAAAATTTACATTTCACGTTCTAAAGCGTAATCTCCTGAAAAGAAAATCCACAAACTTAGGTTGTAGTAGTATCAACTGATTTTTATAGCACATATTATTATAAGTTAAGAGTAAAATACTATTTGCACAAGCAGCCAGATTTATGATGAGAAAAACCAAACATATCACCACACCTTAGTTGCAATATCTGGTTAACAGGTTTTAGTGTTAAAGAAGCTGATAGACCAGAAATAAGTAAATCAACCTTTATGATTCATCACAAATAACATTATACCGGCTTGCTTAGAAGTAAAACAATTTTCAAACGCAAGATTAAAATAAATCTATCTCCAGCAGCTTCGATATGAGTCACATGACGTACTGTAATCTGACGGGTCACCAAATGAGGTGTTACACCTGTAGTTGCTGCAGGTCCTGGGACAGAACAGGTGAAGCTATTCCGACAATAGCTTTAACAATTTAAATGACACAAGTTTTAACCAACTCTTTTGTCGCATTTAGTAGCCCATTAGATCCCTGGTAAAAAAAAATATGAATAATACTAAGAATCCACTGTTAGAAGTTGTTTCGTCTGTTTATAAATGTTACTCACTTTCAGGCAACGCCAACCGTTAGCTAACTGCCACTAAACCCGTTAGCTGTTCTCTGTAGCTGTGGAACTTGCTCCAGTTTCCTTTGGCCTGGCACCAGTTTATCCATTAACTTACCGTCAGTCCGGCCGGTTTAACTGGAGCGTTGATTCGCCGTCGTAGTTACAGGGAGATTATTTCAGTTTTTGGTTTAGTCTCTGAACACTTCCTGTTAGCCTGTTACTGACAGAGGAGAAAACACATAGCCGTACGGTCTGCATATATCAGGCTACTAACTCTGACATAGCGGTATTCAAACGTTGCTATTGATACGTGCTTCTCTCTCACGCCGACGTCAAGTCAGCTGGTATAAAAAAATAATGAGCTGGTCTCCGATTACATTTTTTTTCCAAAATAAAACCTGACATTAGCTCAAATTCGAACATTAGCACATTGTGAACTAACTTACAAAGCACGCATAAACCATACAATATTTCCTGCTATAACCCGATAGCATTAAGGTAAACATGACTATTTTATGCGGTTTTATTTTGAGTGCAATGCTTCCGGTTTGAGCTACCGCTATCGAAATTCATTCTGGGAGTTGAAGTTTATCGCTGTTTTGGTGCGAGGTGTCGATTAGAATGCAAAGTAAACATGATGCTTTGCACGCAGTTAAACCCAAGCTAATTCCGAAGTACTTTAATAATAACTTAAATATAATTGTAAAAGTTTTAAAAAAGTTTGTTGGCAGTCATTTTCAGCTTCAAGTTTAAACATATTCTGTATACTGAATTATATAATTAGCATGAACTTTGTAGAGCAATTCATCTTATTGAAAGGCCCCTTTCATTCTATTTGGTGGTTTCCACATCGGATTTGTTTGTAAGTTTGGAAAAAAATATGCCATGGTCTCAAATAGGATTCTCATATGAGTCCAATTGTGGTGACAAAATGGTGGCTGGCCATCAGCTCTCAAAAGAGCTGATGGCCAGCCTTATCCACCTCATCCCAACTTACAGACAGAAACTAAGAGCTTCCAAACCCACGGTTCACACTGTTAAAAAGTGGACTGAGGAATCAAAGCAGATGCTACAGGCCTGCTTTGAATGCACAGACTGGACTGTTTTTGAAACCTCAGCCACTGATTTAAACGAACTAACTGATGTGGTGACATCATACATCAGTTTCTGTGAGGACATGTGTGTGCAGACCAAGACCTTCTGCACCTTTGGGAACAACAAACCATGGTTCACTCCACACCTCAGGAATCTGCACAGGGACAAGGAAGAAGCTCACAGCAGTGGAGATTGGGCGCGGTACAGGCAGGCCAGGAACAGACTTACAAAGGAGATCAAAGCAGCCAAGAGAAGCTACAGTGAGAAGCTGAAAAACAGCCTTTCTACTGGTGACACTTCGGCTGTATGGACTGGTCTGAGAAACCTGACTGCCTACAGAAGCCCCACCACCCTTCCTGAACAAAGTCCTCGCCTGGCCAACCGTCTGAATGGCTTCTACTGCAGACATGACAAGAAGCCATTCACACCTCAAACCAACTCCTCCACATCCCATTCAGGAACAGGTTCGACCAGCAAAGCAACCAACCCCCTACCTTCAGATCCTCTGCCTGCACTAAAGATCTCTGAGGAAGATGTAAACAGGCTCTTTCAGCACATGAAAACAAAGAAAGCTGGAGGACCTGATAACGTCTCCCCATCATGCCTGAAAGCCTGTGCAAATCAACTCGCTCCAATCTTCACCCGGATCTTCAACAAGTCACTGGAGAAGTTAGAGGTCCCCTCCTGCTTCAAACGATCCACCATCATCCCAGTGCCCAAGAAACCCACCATCCTAGGATTAAATGACTACAGGCCTGTAGCCCTGACGTCTGTGGTCATGAAATCCTTTGAGCGGCTGGTGCTGAAGCACCTGAAAAACATCACAGGCCCTCTACTGGACGCCCTGCAGTTTGCTTACCGAGCAAACAGGTCGGCAGATGATGCTGTTAACTTAGGTCTACACTTCATCCTGCAACACCTCGACCACCCAGGGACCTACACCAGGATCCTGTTTGTAGACTTCAGCTCGGCCTTCAACACCATCATACCAGACATCCTCCACCAGAAGCTCACTCAGCTCAACGTCCCAGCCTCCACCTGTCAGTGGATCAACAGCTTCCTGACGGACCGACAGCAGCAGGTGAGACTGGGGAGCATCTTCTCCCGAACCAGATCAATAAGTACTGGTGCCCCCCAGGGGTGTGTTCTATCCCCACTCCTCTTCTCCCTGTACACAAATGACTGCACCTCAGCAGACTCGTCCGTGAAATTTCTGAAGTTTGCAGATGACACCACTGTCATTGGACTGATCCAGGACGGTGATGAGTCTGCATACAGACTGGAGGTGGATCGGCTGGTACACTGGTGTAGTCAGAACTGCCTGGAGCTAAACCCACTCAAGACTGTGGAGATGGTGGTGGACTTTCGGAAAACACCACCTCCATACACCCCCCTCACCTCAACAACACCGTGTCGGCTGTGGATCACTTCAGGTTCTTAGGAACCACCATCTCTGAGGACCTGAGATGGTCTTCACACATAGACACTGTTCGGAAGAAGGCCCAGCAGAGACTGTACTTCCTGAGGCAACTTAAGAAGTACAACCTTCCACAGGAGCTGCTGGTCATCTTCTACACTGCCATCATTCAGTCTGTCCTGTCTTCATCCATCTCCGTGTGGTTCGGTTCATCCACAAAACAGGACAGGTCCAGACTGCAACGAATAATCAGGACTGCAGAGAGAATCATCAGGGCTGACCTTCCCTCATCCAGGACTTATACACGTCTAGGGGTCAGGAAAAGAGCTGCTAAAATCTCTGCAGACCCCACACACCCTGCACATAAACTGTTTAGAGTTCTGCCTTCAGGGCGACGCTACAGAGCGCTGTTCACTAAAACCAGCCGCCACAGAGACAGTTTCTTCCCCCAGGCTGTTTCTCTGTTGAACATTCAATAAAATACAAAACAACAGCATACAGTTGTTGCAAATGCACCTTTTTATTTATATATGTGTATATTGTACATTGTAAATATGTATATTCTGTAGTGCAAAAACAAAAACCAAAGAGCAAAGTGTACCGGAGTCAAATTCCTTGTTTGTATGTACAAACTTGGCAATAAAGCTGATTCTGATTCTGATTCTGATTCTGAAAAGAGCAACTCATTTAAGACCCTCACTTGTTTCATAAAAGGGTAAGAAATTGATAAAACACAGCTAGGCACAGTTGAGCTTATGTTGTTGGTCCAAGAAATTCGGAGTATAAGTGTGTGCCTAAAACTGGTAAAAGGGTGGGGTCCACCTGGTCAACCCCCTATTATTTGCATGTCTGATTTTATTATCCTGTGAATTTTTGTAAATCATCTGGGGCTACATACAGCTAAGCAGGCTCAAACTATGATACTACCACAAGCATGTTTTGAGTTAAGGTTATCAGGTTTAAATGTTGATTTTTTCTTTCTGAAAGCACACACAATTTTATACTTTTATAATTTTATAACACAAATAGCCAATAACAGTTAAGATCTCATTACATTTAGGCATTTAGACATGGCACAGATAAGTTGCTGAAGTTCAAACAGAGCATTAGAATGAGGAAGAAAATGTGGCATGTTTGTTGTTACCAGGCAGGTAACAACCATCCCTCGGGTTTACAGAAAATGGGCAGACTGGTTTGAAATGACTGAAAGGAAACAGTAGCTCAACAAACCAGTTGTTACATCCAAGATATATGTAATGCGATCTCTTTGAATGCACACAGACCACATAGAGTGCCACCGTCAACTAAGAACAGGAAACTGAGGCTACACCACATTTGGACAATAACAAAATGTTTCCCGGTCAATTTCAGCTGTGACAATCACATGTTAGGATCTGAATTTGGCGTAAGCAACTTGAAAGCATAGATCCTTGATGTCTTGAATCAATGCTTCAGGCAGGTGGTGTCAGTGTAATGATGAGATATATGGCAAAGATTTGCATTGTGGATGTGCAGCTGACAAATGTGCAGTAACTCTGAGATGCTATTATGTTCAATAAGGACCAACTACTCTGAGGAATATTTGCAACTATTTTTAATCAATGCCACAAGGAATTAAGGAGGGTCTGGGGGCAAAAAAGTGTCCAACCCACTACTAAAATGTTGTACCCAATAAAGTAGCCAGTGAGTTCCCATGTAACTGTATACATAGTAGTATATGCAGTAGTTTGTTTTTTATGTTTTTATATGGTTATTGGTACCTATTTACCATTTATTTAAACCAGGATCCACTGGATGCAGACTTTATCTTTTTACTATATCCCACTGATTCTCTAACCCAACATTTTTAACAAAACTTTATGTTAAATAAAAAGAACCACCATAGACAAAACAAATTAACATAAATTTAATGACTTTTTCTGGGGAAAATGACCCCAAAGGCACCATGTGTCTCGTGTTGTTAGATACATTTGTTGATTACATAGTCCAACCTCTATTTTTAAGTATAAAATTGCAATGCACAATTGTAACAAAGACAATAGTAAACCACCTTAAACCAAAAAAGGAAAAAAAAAACTTCCCACACCATTCCGAATATGATACATTAGATAACTCAGTATTATCAATACCAGCACAATCACACATTATTTTCAGTGTAACATATGGCAAACACTGAAAGTCAAAACACAACAGAATCAAAACAAAACATTAATTTTGATGATGGCAAAAAATGTCTGTATAAAAGATAAACTGTGAGACCTGCAAAAGGAGAAGTGTTATTTGTATCTAGGCTGTGAAGTTTCATCCAAAATCACAGATATATTTTAAATTTGCTCTCTTATAGCAATGTTTTCCAGTGGAGCTCACAGAACTGATGCTTGTCTAGCAGAAATCGTGGAGTCAAAAGTTAATTCTGTCTCAAATAAAACTTATGCCAGAGTTTTAATACCTTTAACGCAATGGAAAATTATCAACATGTCTTGAGAAACCCCTTCCCGCCCTTTCTCCTCTAACCCCATAAATAACAATCAATAGTCATACTCCACAGAGGCAATAGTTCTTTTTCATCAAATCATTTGAATTGATTTCATAATTATTTTGTATGTAAAAAAAACTGTCTTAAATATAAAACTGAACTTTCTCTCAGTGAATGCAGCTTCTCCACACATTACATGGAGAAGAGTGAAGCAAATAAAGCAACTTCACAGCATACAATCTCTTTTTTAAACAAAAGAAACAGTGATTAACGTCTCCCCCTTTAACCATGGTCTCTGTGTTGAGTTACATGGTCACAAATATCAACAAAAAGCCCCCCGAAAATACTCCTATGTAACACATATTCCTTTAATATCCACTGACTCACAGTACAGAAAGAAGTTATTCAATTATGCTACATAACTCAAGTCAGAAAATAAGCACTGCTGTTGCTGCCCCCCTTATGTTATTTTTTAATAAGTGCATCTGAGCACACGTCTTCAAACAGCAGGAAATAACAGGGGGTCTCACGAGGAAGGTAAAGCCCTGGATTCCTGTTAAATTGCAATGATACAATACATCCCTAGTGTCAAATGTCAGTAACAGATAGATTCTGGTAAGACCGGATCTTTAACTGTGTATTAAGATGTAAAACCATAAGCAGAATTACGACAACACATCAACAGTATCAGTATTCCCCCATTCTACGTGGACTGTTGAACATTTTGTTTAGAATTTCTTTTTTATGTCATATTTTGTTAATCAGGCAACATGAAAATTAGTTATCCCATTCCTCTGTGTGCCCAAAGACAAAAACTGCCCTCACAGATGTTGATCAGATTCCAATATTTTTGTAAAAAAAACACAACTGTGTGAACATCTTTTGTTCATTCAAAAACAAGAGGTAGTAAAAAAAGGCAATCCAAAGTGGCAGGCAATGGTAAAACCTTTGGTTAAAAAAGGCACTTGCTGTATTAACAAACCTGAACAACTTTCCTCAGGTTCTTCCCATTCTGTTGTCCAAATCCCTCCACTTTACAGGCCAATATGCACTTCTCTTACTGCCACCATAGAAGACTTTCCAACCCCATAAACACATTCTCCGTCCCTCAATTTAACATTTCAATCTTCATCAAATACAAAGTGACCCACTTCATCTTGTTTAATCACATATAAAACAGCTGGTTATCCACAGTTTGTGCATTTGTATTTTTCCTTGCATACTGTCCTTAAAGCATAAAGTGTGTCCATGTTAGTCTGGTCTAGCATTGTTGAACGTTTCCGTTGTAGTTTTTCCTGGATGGTTGAGGTGGTCGTAGAGAGATTGCGTCACGCTTAGTCTGGCTTCTCCAGAACCATCTTGATAAGCTGTTAGTCTTTTACAAGTCTGTAGACATGATACTGAGCTCCATGTTCACTATTGGAAACCTCAAAAACAAATGCTATACAGAGCAGGGTCTCCTGGGTGTCACGGTTCGTCACCACCTAACAGAGATTAAATACTTATATTAACAAATGCATACATTTTTCAGACAGCATTTTTAAGGATTCATTCGAATTAAGTGTGTTTTACCTGTAGGATCGTAAAGTTTTCAAGAACACTATTCATCATGTACTTTTCAGGTAAGTGTTTGAGTTTGTGGATAAAGTTGATCATGTATTCGCACATAGGAGAGCGGTGGATCCTGTAAACATACTTTCCTCCCTCCAGGCGAGCGTATTCTGTCTGTAACATATACAATGGCAAAAAGAGAAGAAAATGGGTGTATGAACTGTATCAAACACATGTTTGGGAAAACAGTTATTTATAACACATCCTTACCTCGACTTTCTCTACAACCTGTTTGCCGAATGAGCAGACTTTAGTTGAAACTGTGATCGTCATGTTCTCCATACTGCTGTACTGGCTGCTTACACCGTAGAATGAACCCGGCCCATCCAGCATCCCGCTGCTATTCAGGTCAGCCTGTAGAGGGCAGAAATTTCAGCCTACTGATCCAACTTAAAACATAAAAACACTCATAGAACATACAGTTAAAGCCTAATGGGAAAGAAATTGTGAAACAAAAGAATTTTACAAAGAGCCTGCAGATAAATTATATATCAAATGGATTACAAGCAGAAAAAAACACAGAGTACATTACAAAACACAATATATCTATATCTATATCTCTTAGCTATTGTTAGAGGTATCAATAATCGTGGCAGGAGTGCCTCCAGAAATATTTGTAAAGAGTGGCCAGATGGGGGCCACCAATATCTTTGGAGTGGCAGACCAAAATCAAAAGCCAAAACAGAAATCTGTGTGTGTATGCTGCTTTGGCAAAACTTTAAATTTAGATCTGCAAAAAAATTAAACAATGAAAAATTGTTGGGTTAATCTAATGGAAAGAAGGACTGATCAAACTACACCTCCTGGTATTCGTTGAAGTTCTGGGATTCCGCTAATCGTCACAGACCGAGGTTTCATAAGGAGGTCAAGCACACACTGGCGTCACTCTTGCTGCCTGCCTGCAGGTGCACCGGGACATATCACGGCGGGTGGATTTATCATTGTGCTGGCAAGTGAATTTTTTTCCCACGTTTTACCCTCGAAGAAGAAGCTTAACGAAGCTTTAAGGTCTAGCTGTATGCGCACAATCCCAGCCGATTTTAGCAGTTTGTAATGCCAGTTTGCAGCTCTCTGGACTGAGAAGATGCTTTTTTTGTGCACCAGAACGTTGATCTTGCTCACAAGAAGACATTCTCAAAGTAAGGCTTATGTGTCTGGGCAGAAATAAAACTTTAGTTAAAGTAGGGTAATCAAGGTTCATCATTGTGCTATTTTTGTGTGTTTTTGAACTTTTTGCATCAATCCTAGAGCTGACGCATCCTCTGCAGCTTCAGCTGAATAATAGTGTTTTCACTGTGATTTAAAAGTTATCCTGGGTTCTATTGACCGGCTTTAAGACAGGCATTGAGTTAGAATTGTCACTGTTTGAAGGTATTTTGGGATAATACAACAGTCCCGCCCTTTGGGCAATGTTTAGTCTGTGGTGCGCTACTTCTCTTTTCCCTTTCTTTAGTTCCCCCCACTTGTTTCCCACGTGCAGTTTCATTCCATTGTTGGAACCACGAGGCAAACAGCTAGTTAACCAAGCCAACACCTAGCTTGGCTGTATATTATCAGGCCTGCTAGGTTAGCTCGGCTCTGGGTTGCTTGCTAGCTGGGCACTACTGGGGAAAGACCCAAACACACCCACCCACACACACACACACACACAAAAACAGACACATATCAATTAATGCTCGTTGCTACTTCTCATATTCTCATTTGATCCAAAGCTCTAAATATTTTCCAATTCATTCATAAATTTCTGGTATTGACTGACATAATCATTTTGTGCTAAAGTGCTATTTGGGGTACTGATGTTCATCATAGTTCCTCACATTCTTGTCTGATCAACAGCTTTGAATATTCCTCATTTTCCATTCGTTCATTACTCATGAATTTATCAATCTTTTATATTACTTTTATTATTTCTCCTTTGTACAGTGGTTTGTTGAGTGTTACTAGTTTTAGGTGGAGAATTTCATTAAATGGCATATTTAACTGTAAGGTTGAAATATTTTACTTGATAAATTCACACATATATAAAGAGAAGTGTTTGTGCTCATTTTGTGTAGAAGTTATTTGCTACCCAATGTCCCATTCTTGTATCATTTCTTTTTGGTTAACTGTCTGATAATACAGTTGCATTTTAGTTATTTAGGAGAATAGTTATTAATTAATATTTCCAATTATTAATTATAATTACTGAGTGCTATTAGCCCAACAATAACAATTTCATAGTCGTCGACTTTTCTTACCCCAGACACCTCCTCCAGCTCCTCCAGGGGGAGCCCAAGGCGTTCCCAGGCCAGCTGAGAGACATAGTTCCTCCACTGTGTCCTGGCCTGTCCCCTAGGCCTCCTCCCGGTGGGACGTGCCTGGAACACCTCCCAAGGGAGATGTCCAGGAGGCATTTGATACAGATGCCCGAGCCACCTCAACTGACTCCTCTCGATGTGGAGGAGCAGCGGCTCTACTCCAAGCTCCTCCTGGATGGCAGAGCTCTTTACCCTATCTCTAAGGGAGTGCCTAGCTACCGCGTGGAGGAAGCTCATTTCAGCCGCTTGAATCCGGGATCTTGTTCTTTCCGTCATGACCCAAAGTTCATGGCCATAGGTGAGGGTAGGAACGTAGACCGACTAGTAAATAGAGAGCCTCGCTTTTCGGCTCAGCTCTCTCTTCACCACAACAGACCGGCACAGCTGCACCGATCCGTCTTTCGATCTCCCACTCCATTCTCCCCCCACTCATGAACAATATCCCGAGATCCCCTCCTTGAACCACCACATTAAGTTGGTGGAGGGATTTCAGTGCTCGAATGATCCTAGAGGCTATGTTGTCCGGGGCTTAAACGCCCCTGGTAGGGTCTCCCATGGCAAAAAGGCTATGGGTGATGTTCAGACAAAGAGGTTCAGATGCCTTGATGAGGACCACTAGAACGAGGCACGTGACGTCGCCCGGTACAGCGGAGCCGGGGTCCCACCGTGGAGCCAGGCCTGGGGTCGGGACTTGCTGGGACTTGCCGCCTGGTGGCCAGATTATTCCTCGCAGGACACGGCTGGGCCAAGACCAAACGAGATACGCGAGGCCATCCCCTAGTGGGCCCAACACCTGCAGGGGGGAACCATGAGGGGCTGGTGCAAAGCGGACAAAGGTGGGGACCTCGATGACCCGATCTCCGGATGCTTACACAATTTCATAGCATATTTTGAAAATCTAAACTTTGTGGATGATTTTGCCCGCAGTTATTTTATAGCATGGAATTTTCCCCCCAAATAAATTAACTTCAATTGAAGGTTTGATTTTTCCATTTTGTATGAACAGCGGGCTACGCAACTGCAATAAAATATTATTTTTAAGGAATTTAACACATATTTACCAGGAGTGCCAATTACTGTGGAGAACATATTATTAAGCAATGTATAAAAAAAAACCCACCCAGAATTTGACGAGGAAAAAAGCATTCTGGGGTCCTTTCTCATAAAGTTCTTTCAGCCCGCCTTTTTTTTCAGGGAACTTGTCGTAGATCTGTCGGATTTCCACAGCCTCAAGGAGCGGGTCACTGTAGGAGGGATTCGTCTGTCCAATGTGGACAAACAAGTGTTTGCTGTACTGCAGAGGATAGAGACCAGAGGTTCAAAAATATCAGTTTCCAACCTTTTTCACAATATCAGGAAAATGTTGTGATACTAAAACTTAAACGACTGATGTAGGAACCAAGTAAGATGCCATGCACCATTTTTTATTCATCTCAATTAAAAAAGTCAATACGTATCTCCACAAACAACTAAACACAATGTGATTGTGTAATCACAAAACACAATTAAATAAAGGTTGAGTTACTATAATAATTTAAAGCATCTCACAAAGAGGGTGCAATTAACACAAACAAAACAATAACATTTTCTTGATTCTGTGATGGCTACATGTCGCATGTTTGGCATTACAAACTTCAGCTTACAATGTCCGGGTCTCTCTGGACCTCCATAAAGGCAGAGTACTCAAGCATCCGCAGTTTAGACGAAGCGATCGTCCGATCTTGCCACACTGGAACTGCAGTCGCTGATGGTGCAGGGGGGGGTGCCAAGGGCTCATAGGCTGGGCACAGACACAAAGGTGTTGTAAAAACAATCCATTTTTATTTTCTGAAACACAGATTTCTATATCAAACCTACCAGGTATGGGTTGTTGTACAGAGCCTGGCAGTGTTGAGTATGGGGGCTGTACGAAAGGTTTGATGCTGGAAAAAAAACAATAAAATGACTAAGTCAAAGTCTATTTATTTATGCTTATTTATGTTTGTAGCTCGTGTCTCAAACTTTGTTTGTAGCTCTTATTGTATTAATCTGTTAATTTCTAAGAGTAAGCAAGTGTTGCTGCACCAGCTAGGCGTTAAGTTCACCTTCTTCAGTGCTACATAATAGTACAAAACAGCACCAGTTAATATACTTTCCAGACTAATCACAGAAAACCAGTTAAGGTTTTTGGTACTTTTAAGATTATCATCATATGAAGAGTTATCTATTGTTTTCCCCCTTTTTTCAATTAAATCTGAAGCAGTTAATCTGCCTGGTGATGGTTAATTCAACAACAGTGTAGGAAATAAACAATTCAGTTGTTTAGGAGGAGTTAGTGCTGTTTTGTGCTTAAATTCAGATCTTGACTAAGGAGAACTTACACATGGCTGGTGCAGACGGGCCCAGGAGTCCTTCCCGGGTTGACCTCTAGAATCATCCTAGTGTTGAAAAATGTTATTCAGTAAAAAGAAAACTGCAATACCCACCTGACATAAAACCTAACCTGCTCACTGTTTCACTCTATTTTTGCAGCAATTTATTTCTTGTATCATGTATTTCTGTTTACTGTCTTTACTTACTCCTGAGATGGTCCTGGCTGTACTGGGATCGGAGCGGGCCAGAACTGGAGAGCAAAAAACAGAGCTAAAGTTTTCTTTTTTTCTAGTTTTTCCCTTTTCAAAAAAAAAACTTTTTTAACTGTAATAAAATCTGTTTATGTGCCATTATTTTTTGTTAAGCTACTCACTCTAGCTGGTTGGTATGGGGCAGGAGACAGAGGAGGAAGGTGGTTCTTTATCATACTAGGCGAGACAATCTGTGCAGACGACAGGGCTGCCATATTCTGCAAGGCTTTGTCTTTGGATGCTTGATCCTGAAAGTTGTGAGAATTAAGCAGCATACCATAAGTATAATTGTCTCAAGAACATATATTTTAAAACAATTGATTTAGCAGTCAAAGTAAAGTCTAAAAATTGTTAGCTTAGCAGTAACACTGTGCTGTTCTGATAAAAGATCAGCTTTCAGAATGAAGCAGAGAGAAGGGCAGAGAGATGAAGCAGCATTGATTGAATATATAGATGGTCAGTATGTTATCAAGAACACCACAAGAAAAATACAATATAGTGATTGCAGCTGGATCCAAGTGATTGCAAGACCCAAGAATAAAGACAGGTAGATCAAGATGTTCTAAAGCCATCCAATTTAAATCCATACCTTATGGAGGTGTTACTCATTTTGAAACAGTGTAAGCCACAGTTTTGGATTTAAGAAAGCACATAAAAAGATTTTTTTTAAAATAGTTGTTTACTTTTTCATTTTCGTCTTAGATTGCAAAATAGTTGAATTTTGTACCCTAATCTCTGACTTTGTGAATCAAAGAAAGATACCTAAGGAGTAAGATCCTATGTTGAGAAGGACACCTAATGCAAAGCAAGCAGGGGTTTGATTTCTGGCAGAGGCTGAGGGGCAATAATGCTACATCACAGCAGGGCTGTGTTCAGAACTTTCTTCTTAAGCATTGCTTTATTAACGAGATAGCAATGGGGTGGGGCGCCATGCCTGCAGAGGGCAAAGGGAAAGTGCACTAGTGCGGCCAAACAAAGGGGAGCAGGGAAGCATATTACACAAGGCAGATTCACTTACCAAATTCATCGCCTGAATCAAAAAAGAGAGACACCATTAGTATTATGAACGTCTGTAAAATGTTTTGATGTTGTCTTCTAAGGCATATAAATTATAGTGCTTTTAAATCTAAGGTCAGTGTAGACTCGCGTGAAATGAGTAAAACCTTTCTGTTCAACTAAGCAAACCGTGACTGACAGTTTACCTTTAGCTACTAAATCACAGCTAGGTGGCATTGTGGGAAACAAAATATGCTGTATTCTTTTCTTAAATGACAGCCAATTTTATGAAGAAACTTTTATTTTTATTTTCAAAAGGTAAACATAAGATATGCATATCACTGATAACAAGAGACAGTGGCAGAAAATATACTTCTTTACTTAATTTAAGTAAAACATGACTGCTGTGTATGATCCTGTACTCTCCTAAAGGAGTACGTCCCAAGCTTTTAACATTAATGCATAACATTAGTCTGAGCTTATAATCCTAACTATTACTAATTAAATGATACAAACATAACAAGCATTTGAATAAAATGTAATGATTAAATTCTAATATCACTAGTCATAATAAGGTTGGATAGTAATACAGTATTTAAGTATCCTGGAGTATCAAACATAGCAAAGGTATTACGCTATTTTTTATGCTGTCATTAAAAACTTCCGCAAGTTTGATATATATTACAGATAAGTTTAAACGTGCTCTGTTTGTTTTTATGAATGCAGAGTTAACTTCCTATAAACCTTTATTCTTGTTATGCCATTCCTGCTTTGCAGTATTATTATTTACTTGGCAGCAACACCTTGTATTTAAGAGTGACTGCAGTGAATCTATGACACAGTAACTTCACCTTGATGAGGCTACAACTCTCTTATTACTTTTATATGCACGTCTACATGTCTATATGTCTACTGGTCTATATCGTGCGTCTACATCTCTATACTGTGCGTCTATATTAACTTATCACTTATTATTCAGATTAAGGGACATAAAATCTGGCCTTTTTATTATTTGCTTAAATACTTTCACCTACAAGGATAGTGTGTGTCTGAAGAATCTGCAAAACATATTTTAGAAACTGTCTAGCACAAAGCAGCCACAATTTCCCTAAGTCCCCATCTGATTGGCCAATCAGGCCGTCATGACTACTCCTCCTCCTGGAAGTTGCTGGCTCCTGTGGCAAATGAGTTCTGAGAATCAAGCAGAGACAAAGAAAGAACCAGAACCAGCTAGAAGCCTTGCCTGGCAATGTGATAACCAGCTCTAATTTCCCTTTTTAGATTTGGTTGAGATAAATGTTGTTTGCATTGTATACCTTGCTACATTTGTCTATTTTGTGTAAAATTTTGGCAAGATTTTTATTTTGCTTTTCATTCATATCACCCAGATGTTAATCCAAATAGAGAAGCTGCCTGGATAACCACAGAACTAAACCGGTACCAATGCCTTTGAGGTTTCAGTTGGAACAACAATATACAGTAGCTGTCGTGCTGAGCTTTACCCATCAGCTGAGCAGAGAAACTGGACTGTGGGAAGAGCAAACCTGGAATAGTTTAGCTGATTCAGTAAGTGAGCTTAACATCTAAGATCCATAGCACAGTAGGCACTTTTTTTTGTTCTATATGCTGTTGTGACAAGCTGACGGATCCAAAAGTGGATCCAAAACTTCAAGTTTTCCTTTGTTCCTATCCTAAATTCAGCCACTCAAATAAATGTGAGGTATTAAAACTCTAGAGCACAAAATCAACTTCTTGTAACTCCTGATAGACTAGTAAACATCTGATAAAAGTTAGACTTTTCACCATCTTAGGTGATATTTCAATGTTCTTTTCTTTTTCAAAAAACTGTTCCTTTTTTCACTATAGCAGTAAAGTAGAATAATTAATTATTTGTTTGTTTTTTATGTTTCTTTGTAAATAATTAAATCACTAGTAAACAGCCTTAATCTGTAATTAGAGAGAACAATAATAGGACTTATTACTGGGTAAATAAATTATTAGTTCTCATATTTTGTGAATAATCAACTGAAGTGTAATTATTTTTGGTTGATGAAAATTGCATCTTAATCAGAGAAAAATAAACCATCCCCTTGCTCTTTGTTCAATGGGAAGTGAACAACCCTATCTATTTTTAGATCACTTTGTTCCATGATTTGAGCAATAAAAAACACATCTGTTTGTTGTTTCTCTAACCTAAGACAGTTGTTTTTTAAATCTACTAGATTAAATTTTGCATTAAAATACACTAAATTACATAAAGTTACTATGCAACTCACAAATCTGTTTGGGCAGGTGTTAACATGGTACATCCTATTTTTTGGGGAGGGTTATTGGTTTTAAAAATATAGACAGGAACCAACTCTAGTCAATGACTGTTGATTCTTTTTCTAGTTAAAATTATGACAAAATGTTACGTAACAGAAGATCACCTCAAGATGTACCACTTTTTTTACAACCACCATGGGGTCCGGACCCCAGCTTTAGGATCCACTACTACAGAGGATTAATCATCTTTGGAAGTTAAATCTTATCTAATTTCTGCTTTACATTTTTACTATGTAGAAGGATTACAACTGGATTATTATAAAATGTATTGCTTTATAAATATGCAAAAGTTATTTAAAAAGCATGAAGAGTCTTGAGGATTTTTTGAAGACAAGTCAAAAAGGGTTGCATAAAACACAATTAAAAGATTAACTTTATATTGAGTTTTACAGAAGAAGGAGAAACTAGATATTCAAGTGAAATGAGCAGAAAACAAAAAGAAAAAAAAGAGTAATAAGAGTACAGTAAGCTGCAGAGGACAGAGACAGAGCTGTTGCAACATGCAGGAAAATTTGCTTTCTTTAAACCAGGCTTAGCAGTGCATGTTCTTATTGAGCAGAGTACAGTAACAGACATTACAGCCCGATTTTGTTTTTTATTTTTATTTAATGCTGCAATCTAGGAGTAGCAGAACCCTGCGTGTTGGTCTACTGCATGCAAAAAAGCAAGGCTGATTTTTTAAATAAACTTTTAATTGACAAACAATGTTTTTGTTCACAGCATTCATGCATCTACTTGTGAAGCAAAAACTGGCCTTACATCAAAGTAAAGACAGATAATCAGATTCACAATTTAGCTGGTTAGCGCAAAGCTAAGCGTGTACCAGCCCTGCTGAGGTGAAGCGCATACCTTTAGCTTTGACTGGATCTCGCGAGATTTTCTCCGGGCGAGAACCTGCAAGTGGCTAGAAACCTGCACAGAAGAATAGCCAAGAGGAGGTAAGAGGAAAGAGGACAGGGAGAGAAAGGACACGGGGAAGAAAGGGAGAAGCCGTAACCAAAGAGGAAAGAGACGCCCAGTCAGTGTTGCCGGGAGGTGGGCCGGCGGCACCTACCTTTATACCCGCCTGGTATTCGCGAACTTTCTTCCGTGCTAACACCTGTATGTGACTAGACACCTACAGGGGTGTGAAACAGTTTTCAGGAAATAAATACATGCACTCAAATTCATGCATGCACAAACAGCCATGTAGGTGCATACGTGTTGAAGGTATGCACATTTTTTACAGGAACAACAAAAATGTTCACAGATTAGATTAGTTACTCAAAAACATTGAACGTTGATTTTAAAGGATAAGTCTGGTAAAAATGTGTTTTAGTAAATAACTTTGTTTTAAGCTGGCAGTTACATGAATCATAATACTGGTGAAGAAACAGAAAAGGTTATCCCCATTGATGGCAATCATAAGCATAATCTGGTGGTAGTAATAGTAACACTGTTTCTGCAAACTTAAATCTAAATGCCAAAAGTCCCTCCTGACATACCAATAAATCAAACACTCCTGTTTCGGGCTGCACAGTATCAGGAAAAAAAACATGTACCCTTTAGAACTTGGAAACTTTAGCAACCACAACAACAATGGAGCCATTTTTAAGTCCTGCTTTGTTAATTTCACATTATCACCACCTGTTGAATCAACAGCAGGCATTATGGTGTTTATGCTTGGAATCAGCCAGATTTGGAGGACCTCAGTTTAGATTTGGCTGCAAAAAAAAATAAATATCTGGCTCTAATGTGCGGTGAATAAAACGGATTTCATGACTACCATATTATTACACAGCACAAACATACTTTTTACACTTTTATCCTATTAGTTTAATGCTTTTAAGACAGATTAGTCTCTAGCAGTCAGCCAACAGTCACGATTTTTAATCCTTCGTGCAACGTTCACCGAAAACACTTACAATGACCATATGTTTGACAAAATTGCTAAACCTTTTTTGAAACAGTACTTTATTTTATTATTTCAAGAACAAGTTAAGTGGGTCAAAGGAACTGTAATTTGTTTTACAGGATTTGTTGAAATAAACATAAAATTAAGCCATACTTATCCTTTAAAATCTGGGACTTGATCTAATGAATTGGTTATACTCTTTTTATGTAGTGGGTTACAGTTGCCAAAACAACCCAAAAAATTCATGCATGTTTTTCTTTTTTTTTCATTGTAAGCACTAGTTTACCTGCTTTCGCGTGCGGGTTTTGCCTGTCCTCAGCTTGATGTACCTTGCAATCAATTCATTGCGACCTGTAAGACAAAAACAGAAAAGTTGTGGAAGACTTTTATTCAACCATTATACAGCATATCCCAAACTGGACACCTGGTGGCACTATTCTCATGTCTTTTGGGTAATCTCAAAAGAAAAGCAGTGCCATTGTTTCCTGTTACATGTCCTGACATTAATCGGTACAAACAGGTAGGTTAACTTGTTTTTGTCTTTAGGTTTTGACTTGCTTGTTTAGCATTCCATAATGTGTCCTCGCATTGCCATGCAGCCTGTTTACAGAGCTTAGAAAACAGAACCATGTTTTTTAAGGCATAACATCTATACTCCAAATTCTGCGCAACTGCTTGTGGAGTTCACAGCTGTCTATTCTAGGTTTTACTTTCACTGGTGCGCATGACTTTCACAGCAAACTGTAGCTTTTACCAAGTGAAAATCATTTGTGGTGCATGAGAAGCATAAAAAGCTGCATGACATTGTCTAGAAGGAAGCTGAGTGCATAGGACTTTTAAAGTTTCCTTCTCCGCCAAGTCACGCTTATTGGGTTTTTGTGGAAGTTGGACTGAAACGAGAGGCTGAACCACTATATCATTATAAATAATGCTTCTAAATTTGCTGACAGAAAATTATGCTGACAAAACTGGTCAAGACGTGCCTTTTTAAAGCCAAGGAGTTTAACAGCTATCCAGATGCATAAGGAGAAACAAGTCTTGTATTTGGCCTCCAGAAGGCACTGGTTATTCCAATTACCATAAAAGTACCGCAGGCCATCTTCAGTAGAGTTACAGCACTCATCGTACTAACCAACCAGTCAGTCCGGCAGTCGGCCAGCAAAGCAGAGCTTAGCCGTCTGCCGATACTGAGGGAGCCCTCCCCTTCTGCCCCAGGCCAAGGATGGACACACCCGCTCCAGCGCCTCCGCATTCCTAACATTCCTGTAAGCCTGTCACATCTGTGCTGGCCAGTCTGATTGGGCCTACAAACACAGAGCTTGGCAAAGTGCACACATGCTCAAACGGACTTCCAGCTCTGGGAAACGGGTTAGAGCCAGGTTGAAGGCCATCAGGCTGGGGTAGGGGGTTATAAAGGGGCAAAAAGGGCAGCTGCAAAGGGCAGGGGCTGGAGAAAGCACAACGCCATAACTGTCTCTGCCAACAACTGCACCTGGCAGTAAGGCAGCCTCTCTTCCCAAAACAACACCACAGTGTGACCCCACAGCTAACGGACGACAACACCTGCTGCAGACCATCCTAGCAGAGGATGGCAAGGGAAAGAATAACGCCCGTTCAACCCCCAACCACTTATCACTCAGTCACTTAAGCTGGAGGGGAAAGGAGAGTAAACATTGCAACACTAAGGAGTAAAGGATTTAATTAAAATGTCACTGCAAAACTTTATTCTGAGCTACAAGTAAAAAAATTAGAAAGGCAAAACATTTCCTTCAAAATGTGAGCCGGATTTTCTGTAAGCTGAAGAACAATTTTGGGTGGAGAACCAAGCCTAATTTGCCTTTTTACAGTTGTTGCCATTCTGTGAAAAATCCAATTTAAATACTTTCGTATGCCACAGGAGTATATTACATTAGAGTCCTGCATCGGGCAGGAAGTCCCGCGGGTCCCGTGGGACCCGACACAAATGTTGCGGGATCGGGCGGGATTCACGTAGTCTCGGGCGGGATTCGGCGGTCAGACCAAAACACATCGGTCCCGACTCCCGAGTGAGAGTGAGGCAACATAACAATAAAGCATGGAGAGTGGTAAGGAGACAGTGGCTTCTGTGGAAAAGAAAATTAGAGAAGGGCAATACAACCTACTGAATAAAGCAGAGAAGTCGGATATTTGGACCAAAATTCAAAAATAAGTAATAATTAACACTGTAATGATTAACTATCACCATTGTAAAAAAACGTTTTATAAACAGCCCAATAAACACCATAACCTGATCTACTTATTCAGCTACTTTTCCTCTCACGCGCGTCACGTGACATACTGCGGCCTTTCAGCGCCTGTCAATCTAATCTTGCTCGGCCTCGGAGCGCTGAAGAAAAGGTAGGGCGTTGGGGTTCTCGGGATCGGGATCAGGCGGGAGCGGTCAGAAAAGCCTCGGGATCGGGCGGGACCAGGATTGAAAAATCAGTCCCGTGCAGATCTCTATATTACATACAAAAATATTTATATATATTTTTAGTTATTTACTGTCTGATACTTTGAATCAGTACTTTTGTTCATGTGATGCAGCACAGTGATCAGGGCCAGATTTAGAAAACTGGGGACCCCTGGCCTAAAGTCAGTATGGTGCATTTCATTTATGCTAGCAAATTACAATAGACTGATAGTTACATACACATCAATTTTAGTGCTTATAGGCCTTGACCAAATGAAAACAGAACATTTCCAAAAATACCTTTTTAGTAATATTTTCTGAAATGACAATTTCTAGAAATGTCTTCACCAGTACAGGAAATGTTCTAGTAACTATGTCAGGTCTGTATGTGGTGATGTAATACCTTCCTTGAAATACATAAAAGTAAAGCAGGTGTGAAGAAAGTAAATCTTACTGCTGTTACTTCAGATCAGCAGTGGGGCTGTAATCTCATTGTTTTAAATAGTTGTACGTTGGTCATTTTTATGAAAATTCAACTAATTTAAACTCCTCATCTGATATGGAAAATGCTAACAAATGGGTACCCCCCAAAGCCCCAGGCAGTGCAAATTATTGCATCTCTCAAGAAACAAATATGACCAGTTCATGTCTGAAAAAGATGCCCAGTGCAGATCCCAGGACTAGAGGTAAAGACCTTTGTAAACTGAGATAATGAGTTCCAAAATTTTAATAACTATGTTCTTATAACATACTTAAACAACCATCGTCTAAAACATACACATACACTGAAGGACAAGCTAAATTTAAACAGAAAACTTAATATAGCAACTCATCCTCCCCCTAATTATGTCTGATTCTATCTTCACAGCGAAGACCCAGCAGAACTGGTTGTATAGGGTGGCAGTTATTATTTTTTTTTAATACAGATTGCTTCCTTAAACTGGGCTGCACGGTGGCGCAGTTGGTAGCACTCTTGCCTTGCAGCAAGAAGGTCCTGGGTTCAACTCCCGGCCGGGGTTCTTTCTGCATGGAGTTTGCATTTCTCCCTGTGCATGTGTGGGTTCTCACCGGGTACTCCAGCTTCCTCCCACAGTCCAAAGACATGCCTGTTAGGTTAATTGGTCTCCCTAAAATTGCCCTTAGGTGTGTAAATGAGTGTGTGCATGGTTGTTTGTGTGTTGCCCTGCGATGGATTGGCGACCAGTCCAGGGTGTACCCCGCCTCCTGCCCATAGACCACTGGAGATAGGCACCAGCTTCCCCGCGACCCACTATGGAAGAAGCGGTAGAAAATGACTGACTACTTCCTTAAACTTTTAACTAGAAATGATTTGCAGCACTGTTGTTCTGCAGCTGCAGCAGCTGACATCTGCTCAGACTTGACACCGTGGTTGGGGATGGTGGTGGGTGGGTCAGATAGACAGAGGTCCACACTTCAGGGAACCATAACAGGTGAATATAAACAGACACACTTATTAATTTGAGTGCACTGCCTCACTGACCTCAGCTTCCCCAGTGTTACACTTCTCTGCAGCAGCACTTTCCAACCTCTCATGAGTCTCTTGTTGATTGCTCAACAGACAGTCAGAAAGCTGCAGGCTGCCATTCTCAGCTCATCTGATGAGACACACCCATCTTTCTCTTTTTTATATGACCACTGGAATTTTCCACTTCCACGCTAAGATAGCGAGCAAAAAGGTAATCTCTGCACAAGCATCATAACCTTGCCTCTCTACTGCTCCATTACTCCCCTGAACCCTTTCAGCTCCCTTATTTTCCTCCTTCCTCCCTTCACACAACATTGAGGTAATCCTAAATTGTTAACATACTGCTCAGCCATGACTAAAAGCATTCCTGACATCTCAGTGAGGGAGCTGAGAGGGAAGCACCAGGTCTGCTCAGTCATCAAACAGCCTGCTCAGAGCCAGCTCCTATATCTATAAACATATGTTCTCCCACACCCGTGCACATGCATGCACTGAACCTGCTGCTAATTCGGACATCGAAGGTCAGAACAGACACCAGTCATTCTCTGGCCCTTTTCTCGATTTTCATACCCAGAGTACTTTGCAATAGTGACAGCTGCAGGGGTGTGGAAGGAAAAAGTGTGATACACCTGTTGAGACCAGAAAACGCAGGTGAACAGCGTGTCAGCACAGCCCTGAAGCAAAACGAGAAGGGCTAAAATTTTTTCCCAAATGTTCCTTTAAATTCAGCATGTAAAAGTGGTCAGCTATTCATTTGGCAAAGAACAAATCTTAAAGACTCAATAATTATTTGATGGTTTTGCTTTTAATATTTTGATCAACAAACAAATGCTGATGAAGATACTCTTTATGGTTGAGCTCCATTCAGTTACAGCAATCCACCCACTCTTTTGCTAATGCCATTGTTCCACAAAGACCACGGATAACACAAATTGCCAAGAATAGCAAATTGTATGATTTGTGAAGCTCTAAGATTTAGTTATGACACAGGTATGACAGATAAAAATAAATTGTAAGATTTGGCTTGATTCGCATCATTATTGTCAGAAATTCAGTACCATTTACAAGAATGAATATTAGGAATCCGTTAGAAATCAGTTAACAATTGCCCATCTAAGAATTGGTTACATTTTTATTTGTTACTATTCTTGACAATTTGTGGGATTTCCATCAAGATATAATATAAAGTGATGAGGGACTAGCAGGAATTAATGTTATTTGAATGTTGGCTGATGATATTTAGAAGTTAAAATGTTTTAAGTGAAGTGATTGTTTTCGCCAATAAAATGTAAAAGTGTTTTTGGACATAAAATATAATAAAAAACTACATTTAAAAAAATTAATTTTACTAAGTTTTATTTTATGTTATATACAGTATATATTTTAGTAATTTATTATTTAGTTTTTTACTATTTTTATTAATTATTTTTCTTATTTCGTATTTTTTCATTTTTTTTCCAAAGGTCGAAGAGAGATTTGGACAGTTTAAGAGGGTACATTGGTCCAGAGTGCTACGGATACCAGATGGCTTAAAAATTACAAAGACTGAAGAATCCAGGATCAATTCAATTAAGAATCCTAAAATGTGTTATTCATGTTCTGTTTGGAATAGTAGCATAAGCCAAGAAAATACAACAATATGTAATGATGTAAAAGTTTGATTTTCTGTTAACATAGTCCTATGTTATTGTTTTTTCTGCTGGTTTTGTTGCTTTGCATTCCACTTCTTAATACGTCAATGATATTCCGCTGGAATCAGGCCTGGAGATGTACTAGTTCCATTCTTACTGTATGTACCTGTTGAGGGCTGTCATCATGTTATAAAACTCCTCTCACACCAAGCCTCTGGACCTCGTGTCATATTTCATTTCCTATTTAGGTACGCAAACTCTCTGTTCTCTCTTCCATCTTATAATTGGACAGTCTTATTATGTTTTTTTCTTTACAGATCTTCACTTGTAAAAGCAGCTGCAGAAAAAACTATGCCTAGTCCTGATTTTTTATAGTAGCTTTTACTTACAGTGATAAGCAGCAACTTTAGACAACTATTTGCACAGTAAAGCTATGATTAGCATCCTGGGCCTTGATTGTAAGAAATTGCCATTCAATCTTTTGGAGAGACCACCCACCCCAGTTTTAATGTCATCTCTTCCTACACATATGCTCCTACATCTCAACATCAGACAGCATCCCACTCACATGATTCAGGCCAGCACTAAACAATCGGTCTGGTAGGCTTGCTTTTGACTGATCTCATCAGAATGCTTTGTGACCACTGCTAAATAGTGTAATCATTTCTGTTTCTGTTTAATTATGCATCAAACCTATTCTAATGGTCTGCACAGAAAAACAGATATGCTGAACCTATTTAGGAAGATTGACTACACTATAAGATAAACTTCTTTATTCATATCCTGACACAGCTTAATTTTTTCCTTATGTGAGAGGTAAAACATTATTCTTCCTTGAACTCCTGGTCACCCCGAAGTTATCTGAATGAAAATAAATGCCACTGGTCTAGACAGCTTTGTGGATCACAGATTACACATGTTTAAAACAGTCCACTAGCAAGTGGAAATTTGCAAAGGTTTCCCACAAAACAAAAAAATTCTGGCAGAAAAAAAGTGGAATTCCCGATGGGAGTGATGACTTGTCTGCTTTTGGAGGCCACTTGGAGTCTGAGACTGCAAGGTTAGACAGTATTACATGCTGTGCAATCGTTAACATTCCCCTAACTTCACGTCAGGGCAGCTTTTAGACATCTGAGGTAATCACCTTGTGTGAGGGCTTCTTCTGGGGCATGCCTTGGCTCTGCCAGCAGAGCCTTCAGATGACTTATTGTAAATGGAGAGGGTGTTTAATGGCTTAGGGGAGAAAAACAGCCTCTAAAAGGGGTCCTGACAGTTTGTTGCTATGACGGAAAGTTTGTGCTTAGACTTCTTTTTTGTTGACGTTCTTCTACCAAATCTTGGGAGACAACACAGTTCTGCCAAACGGGACTGGAAAGTTATTAGATTAAAATAAATTGAAAGATTTACTTGTTTATATTTTTGTTCTACAGAAAGCGTTATACAAACTTGTCGTAAACTGACTCTGTCATTCTAAAAAGTATGCCTCAACATACAATAAGCTTGTATTTTTCAGTTCAATTTTGTTTTAGAGAACTGAGTTCAGTTTTTACTTGATTCGATCAAATACAATTTACATATATGTACATCCCGTAAACCATGTACAACTGCTATGGCCTGTACAATGAAGCAAAGCTAGTTACTATTGAGGTAACTTCAAATCCAGTTTGGCATTTCCGTCATCTTGACGTTGGATGACTTTACCTGGGTGTGTCACCAATGCTGTTCCTGATTAGAGAATAAGACCACGGAAGCACCACCTCTAAACAAAATTTTCCCCAAACAAAACTAAACTAAAAGGATGGAACTGTTTCTCCACACGAGAAACGAGATGCCTATATGCCTTTTTAACAACAGTGCAGAAAGACAAAGGGCAATTCCACCACCACTTTTCCTTGCAATGCATTGAGCATTGTGGCATCATGTCTTTGGTGACTATATAAATCAGGCTGTCACAAATTTATTTTGTAGATGTTGAAAAATGATGCCACATTGGCAATAATGGTGGGATACGAGACACTGGATCCGTGAAGCTGAAGGTGAAACTGACAGCATCACTTACTTAGGCTAATACTTATATGACTTAGGGGTATGCATACAGCATTAAAATGTAATTTTCAGATCCTCAATTGGGCTTTTGAAAAATAAAATAAATGAGACAGTGAGGTAGTGAAAAAGTTGTTCGCAGTGGCAGAACTCCGAGTTTCACACCATTGATCCTAGTGTACACACCAGAGCCAAAAAAAAGGCATCAAAAGTGACATATTTTTAAGTAGTGATAGGACAAAATAATTTTTAGAAAAATTTCTGCAGAGTTAGTGCGTATGTAGCTAAAGCCAACTGATTACTCGTTTGCACCTGTAAATAACTGCAGATTGAAAATTAACATTTATTGTGTTTTTTAAGTGAAATACCTACTTCTGCAAATATCCCCTCATCATTTATCAAGAATGTATGTTACACTCAAGACTTACATATTGTGTATGTACATTTATGTTCATACATACAACGGTTGTATTATTTTTTGAAAGAATGCAACATTGAGAAAGCACAACAAATTGTATGTAACAATAGGGTCTAGATGGCAGAAAATGAAACCAGGCATTTACAGTAACTCCACCTCCTGGACTGAATCATTTTTATTTTTGATGATCTTTTTATGCAAGGAGGATATAAACATTCTGGATTGCTGCACAGAAACTTTTTCTGATGTCCAGCTACATACTTTAATTCAATAAAATTTTCAATGATAAGCTATTAATGCTTTAAACAATGGCTGCAATGTTGAAAAATCTATTAATTTGTACATTCATTGTATTGTGTTTTGTGGCCAGCTTTCCTTAAGTGTCTTTATTGTGATTGGTCCTCTTATTCCACCTTCACCAGTTTTACATGAGTGCACACTCAGAGTGTATTCAGAGTCAGCTACCCTGGGTTGATTACCAAGTTGGTAGAAACCACTTAGCTCATTCCTTAATGTTAGGGATACAGCTGGATCATTTTTTTGCCATTTGGCTCTAGATAAATAAAGTTAACAGCATCAATTTGTTACTGAAGTAAATCTTTAAAGCTCAGTTATAGTAAATTCCCTGTTTCTACAATCCAAAACATTCAAGCCACACTAATATAAGTCAAATGAAACAAGCTAGTGGGAAATGTTTGTCAGATAGTAAACCTAATAATTAGAGTGATTCTCTTTAATTCTTTTGACTAATTATGTATTCCACTGTTGGTTTTGTCTCCCCTTTGCACCTTAAGTTGGAAAAAACAAAACGAGGTAAACAAAAGCCATTTAACAGTGTGAGTAAACTTAAGTATGTCCATCCCCTTTAGTATTCAAATCAGCCTGACTAATGACTGGATGAGATTCCATCTTGGGTGAATCACACCGAAAGAATCCAATCTGACGTCAAGTGCTAAAAGCCTCCGAAAAACAAACAATTATCTCTAAACAAAAACATAGTCTATCTAAAGGCTGAGTGGCTGATACTGATTTGTTTTTAGGGTCCTGCCGAAGCCCAAATCACTATCATATGTTTATTATGAGCTGACTCACAGTGGTTCCAAAAAATAAATCACAAAATCTAAAAACTTTTTGGCTGTCAGGGCCAGGAGAAACAGCAAAGAAGGCAGAAAAGAGTCATGTCAGCCAGCTTTTTTTTGATGTTCTGTGCAACCTCCAAGTTCAAATGCAAAATTCCATCCAACCAGTATTGTCTTTATCTACAGAACTTGAAAATGGAATCAAAATAATTAAAGACAAGTGTGAATCATTTGCCACACCTGGTTGCTAGTGATCCTGCTGGAACACTTGCAAGTATCTCCATCTGGAGGTTTTAAGCGCATCAAGGGCTCAACACCTGTGACTTTATGAACATGCAGCAGGAAACGACACAACCACATGGATATTTAAATAAAGCAGAAGAGCATGCCAGTGCAATGTTTTCGTTCTCAAGTCTTGCTTCATGCTGTGCTAATTATTTTTAATTTAACCAAGAGCTCCAGCATCAAACAGAACATTTTAACCAGTCACCCACAGGCAATGTTTTCCTAGTACTGCAAGTTCAGAGAAAGAATAGATTGCTGCTGAGTGATAAAAAGACACAAGTTTGGTGAGAAGGCAGAGAAGGAAAAGCCTCAGTGTAAAACCACGCCATGAATAAGAACATTCTGCAGAAACACACTGGTGTAAATCAGGCGGGAAGAGGAGCTAAGCCTCTCTCAGGACAGCAATAACCACCTCATAAAGTACTAGTGTGACTGGAAGAACCTGCCCGTGGGTCGCAGCTCAACAGGTTCAGACCTGTTAAACAGAGCTACGTGTGGAGAGAAAACATTTTAAGCTGTGGCATGAGAGTGAAAGAGGAAGAAAATGAATTGTCTTATTTGCTTTACAAGCAGCAAAGTAGAAATTTGTCTGTTTCTATCCTCAAATCACTGCAAAATCTTTTGTTTTCCCATTGATAAGCACTCTTGGGTTTATATCCCTGTAATTGTTGTTCCTGTGCTGCTCTGGTCATGTACTCACCATACATTTTTCCTTCATCTGACAGGATAATTTTCCTTCTGCCACAGGGAGGGTAGATGGCAAGGGCCTCCTGAAAACTCTGCTCAATATCCGGGCTCCAAACGCCCTCTGCGTCCCCTTCCATGGTCTTGTCCTCATTTTCCCCATCCAGCCCATCTTCTGGGCTACCGTTGGCACTCCACTCGTTGGACGCAATGGTGGCGGCTCCCCCTGGGCCCGACCCTGAGCCCCAAGATCAAAGGATCAATGGGAAATCTGTAGAACAAAGCAGTGCAGAAGTTTTTACTTTGAGTCAGCTGTGAAACCAACAATTATTCATTTTACTAAAATAATTTCACAATACAACCCTCAAAAGCAGTTAAGTTGCTTTTATATTTACATTGCAAGTTAGACCAGGTTCGCACACATTTTGGTTCCACCAAATTCTGGATTTATACGCAAAACCACGCTGTATTGATGTTTCACAATAAAAACACAGACATTTCATTTGTGATTTGTAAAACTGAGCCCCAGAACACTATAAAATGTCAGTTGTCTGATTTTTTTTTTAGGATTCAACAGAAAATAATTGTTTTAATGAGCTGTTAGTATGATCTAAAATCAGTGCAGATCATAAGTGGCACTAGTGAGGGCTATTGACTTTAAGCTATGACAGTCTTCTGTCTTCTGCTTTATTTTGAAACATCCAGTGCATCCATAACATGGCCTCAAGACACTACAAAACCTGGTGCCTCTGTTCACTTGCTCTGCTAAACTAAGAAATGCTCACCTCATGATGTTTAAAACACTCCAAAATCACATTTTCTCTCCCACCAATTACTGCTGGATAGGCCCAGAGCATGTGGAACTACTTCTGGTAAACATTTTAGAAACTGTGCATACAAACCATGTGCATGGGAAATTATGGGTGACAAACCTAACAGCACCATGAAGCAATAATGAGATTTAGGCAACACTGGAATGACCCTAGATAAAAGAAAGAATAAGGTCCACAAGAAAAATTAATCTTTCAAAGTCTTTCAAAGTTTGGCTGAACACTGGCAGAACATCCAAGTCTTTCTGCTGCTATCATGTCAGAATATAAAGAATCATAAGAAGAGATTGCTTCTGCTCATCAACAGCAATTAGACTAAAGCATGTTGATTTAGCATAAAATATGATGTTACTGTTGCCTAAATACCATGCAGTGTGTAATCTCCCTACCTTAATCAGAATCAGAATTACATTATTAATCTCCATAGGGAAATTCAACTTTGCCACATAGTTCCAGAATCAAGAAGAAATCAACTTGTCTAAATGTATAAGAGAATATCCAATAAATAGAATAAATTAAGAATAGATAGACTAAAATATGGCAAAACTAAACTTTAATAAGCAATTGAGGTTATTGTTATATACATGTAGTTGCCTCTAATTTTAAAGTATTCACAGTATACATGGTGTGAGTGTTTCACAGTTATACATTGGAACTGTACAACGTGAGCAGTGTGGAAGTATATAGTGTTTACTGAACGTGCTCCTGTGGCTCATCAGCTACTCTTGTAAAGGGTGGGAAGGGCAGTCTAAGATTGTCTTTATTTAGTGTCCTTCTCTCCAACACCACTGTCAAATAATACACTACCCCAGCTACAATATGGCTGGCCTTCCTAATGATCTTTTTGAGTGTCTTAGTATCCTTCACCCTTAACCTACTGTCGCAGAAGACAACACCATAAAGGATGACACTGGCCACCACAGATTTATAGAACATCTACAGCATTGTTTGACGAATGTTGAAGAACCTTAGCCATATCAGAAAAAAGAGATGGCTTTGGCCCTTTCTGTATACCATCTCAACATTTTTGGACCAGTGCACCCCCAGGTACTTATCCAACACCACGTCCACACTGACCCCTTGGATGTGAACATGCCTCACCAAGCCCTTGTCCTTTTCAAGTTAACCACCAGTACTTTCATCTTTGTCGCATTGAGGTGTAGGTGGTTCTACCTGCTTAAGGTGACAAGGTTGTCCACCACAGTTCTGCACTCACTCTCATTACCACAACAGATACATCCAACCATTGCAGAGTCATCAGAAAATTTCTGGAGGTGGCAGGTCTCTGTGCAGTCGGTGAAGCCAGTGGTGTAAAGAGTGAAAAGCAAAGGAGAAAGAACAGTCCCTTGTGGAGTCCAAATTCCTGATCACTTTGTCTGACACACAGCTCTGCAAACACACAGACTGTGGTCTGCCAGTCATATAATAAACAACACAGGTCACCAATGAGGCATCCACCTTCACCGCTGTCAAATTCTCACCCAGCAAAGCTGGCCTGATGGTGTCAAAAGAACTGGAGAAATCCAAAAACATGATCCTCACAGTACTGGCTGGCTTGTCCAGATGTCCATAGACTCACTTGAGCAGGTAGATGATTGCATCCTCCACTCCTAGACGGGGCGGGTGGGTAAGCTTAATAGGCTCCAGAAGTAGCTGGACCAAAGGCCGGAGCAGCTCCAGGATGAGTCTCTCTAGGGTCATTATGATTTCTGATGCCAAAGCCATGGGTCTGTGGTCCCTAAGGTAGCTGGGACGCATCGTCACCCGTGAAGAGACATGGGGGTACCTCTGAAGACTCTGAAGTACTTCACATAGCTGGGGGGCACAGGTCTTCAGGACATGGTAGGGTGGGGAATAGTGTCTATGAGGAATGTGTGGAGGTAATGGCTGGGTTGGGGGTAGGAGGGTTGGGGGTGTGCTCAGCAAGTTCATAAAGAGGCAATGAGGTTGAGCAAGAGGAGGTGTGGAAGAGCAGATAGTGTGGAGTTGGCTTGTAACCAATGATGTTTTTCATGCCACTCCACACATTTCTTATGTTGTTCTGTTAGTTTCCACTCCAACTTCCTCCTGCACCAGTGATGTGTCGGTTGTCAATGAATCGGCTCTTAGTCGGCTTAGCTGGCTCTTTGAGGTGAACGACAGGAGCCGGCTCCTGATGAGGAGACCTTTTTTCCCGCTTCTCTCTCACTTTATTCTCTTCAAACCGCACGTGGTTGATCAATATGTGTGTCGTCGTGTCTGTCTGACAAGCAGAGGGTTAGCAGTTATACACATTGGCTGACTATTTGGCAATGGGTGTGGCCAGTGCTGGAACACTATGAAAGAGGATGCTGTTACAATTAATGGGGTCTGTTCTATGTCGTTCCTTAGAATAGTGTTCAATGTAGATATAATTATGAATTAGTGGTTACGGGGTTTATGAAACATTAGATTCACTATCCTCTCCTTGGCCTCCCTTTATCGTAGATCTCAGGTCATGTTGCACTCTTCTCATCTCCCCCTGATGCCAGATCTGAAAGCCCTCTTCTTGCAATTTAAGAGGTCTTCAATGTCCTTTGTTAAGTTAACTGCTAGGACTTTAAAACAATTAAACTTCAAACAAACTCCTTGGCAAAGAATAAACTGGTTTAGAGCTGAGCATTATGGACAGTGAAAGATAATAATTAGTTATCTTTTTGTAAAACGCTGATACACAAAATCACAACACAACATTGTTTTAAGCAACACTAAATCATTTTCTGATTTTCTTATTTTATATGGCTAATGACAGCACCAAAGCTGCATAGAAAATAAATTAAAATAATACATGATAAAACCTTTCTTGTGTATTGTGTTTCGGATAATTAAAAGCCATCGTTTGTCTCTTTATGACACTCAACCAGTTCGGCAACTATGTGGAAGCCTGGAAACTCTTATGCTGCTTAAGCAGGACGAGCAAGTTTTATGACTGCATGAACTGACCTGAGATAACAAGAAAACAAGTAAAAAAATTCTGACGTGTGCTTATTTCGATTATGGTTTTCAGCAACTGTTCTCTTAAGCACTTGTTAAATACTTCATAAGTACCTGAGTCATTGGACTTTTGCTTGCTCTTTTTATACTGTTTTTTCCACAAAATCGTTTTTAACTATGAAACTGCAACAGAGAGAAAAGCTGTGAGAATTCATGTAAAGCACAAGAAAAACACTTTATTTTTACAGACGTGTCATTAATACTACTTTAATCCATTCTATTTCTCTCAAATGTTCAGATGAATTCAAGATATTTCATAAAACAAAGTTTAAAGATCCCAATAATCAGCATTGGTCTCTGAGAATGCTTGTGGTTTGGGAACTGTTTCCCAATGTGGTGAGATTATAGCTGACGGCAGGAAAAGTTCTTAAGTATTTTTCAAGCTGTCTTTTCGGCATTGTATTGTTTTCGTAATAAAAGTCAATGAGGTAATGATCTTCCCAGGATGCATCTCTTTATGTTTCAACATTTCACCCGTCACTGACAAATGTTAAGTAAAATGGATAAATACAGGGAGCACATTGGGGAAAGAAACATTTGGAATAAATATATGGACGTTTCGAGTTTACAAGACAAGATTAAGACAGCTATTGTGATTTCAAAGTATCCGGTATGATTGCCCTAATTTATTATTTTTATAATAGACTGTGAGGTGATGTGACAGTAAATAAGGTTTGGAACAATAATAGGTCAGAAAACATTTATCTTTTTGAAGATTCAGAGATGAATGATTTTTATTCTGATGTAACATAAAGATATGTAAAGGAAAATAAAGTCTCAACTTTGAGTCCCCAAAGGTGTGTAACAAAAACTACTTAAATGTGTAACAAAAACTAATTATTCTTTTTTAAACAGTAATGATTCACTGGGATACAAGTTTTTCTGTCCAAGGAATTTAGCTTAACATACAAGCATTGACACAAATAAAAAACAGATTTGTTAAACGGTTTTATTGCCATAAAATAGAGATCATTGTACTAAAACATTAACTAAACTAAAACTAAACTAAATCCGACACATTTTACTCCCACATTAAAGCAGATTCAAGTTTCCTGTAGTCATGTCGGTATATCCAAAAACCCTTTGTTCTTGCATCCAAACAAGAAAAAGAAGCACATTTTGAGAAACATCAATGTATATACGATTGGTGCATTGTTTATGACGTATTGGACTGAAGAGTGTAACATTTGCAGTGTAGTTTCAGTATGAAAAGATGTCAGTTACTCTTTGGAGTCACCATCTCAGTTTTTTCTAATAATCCCCTGACTATCTTTGACTGAAAGTTAATGCTCTACAAAGTCTAAGTGTCCTTAAATTGTTAAGAAAATATTGTCTTAATGAAACAAAAAATAATGCCAGGTCAAGTGCCATTTCTGCGTTTTTAAGCATTTCACATGTCGAGGTAACTTACTCTTCATCAGGGCAGAAAGAGTACATGCATAGCGTAGAATGAGATAATGTAACTTTATAATCAGATCATTGCTTCAAAATTTACGTAGCAGTTATATAAAACATTTGTAGCAGGGGCACATATGTGGAGTATATGTGGTGTCTGAGTTGCAATGCCTATGCCGTGACACTTTTTGACACATCCATAAAATGTGCCAGCAAAGTTTGCCTAGAGATCACAATATGCATGCTACTGTATAGGAGTTTTAGAAAAGCGATGATAGAGTCCTAGTCTGACATAGAAACACAAGGCAATTATACAGTAGTGTATGGGGATTAAGTAGGGAGGGATAACTGTTTACCAGTCCCTTAATGGTAAAAATAGAGAGGAGCATCTAAAAATAGATGATATTTTCAAACTTGAAACAACTACAAACAGAGGAAAAGACATTATTTGAATATTTAAAGTGCATTAAAGATTTACCAAGACTAGTTTTAGAATCAGAACTGAGGTCCAAGGTTATCGTACAATAAAAAACAGATGAACTTCGTATTAAAATGCCTCACCAATGCATCAACACTAAATACAGTATGTAAGGGATCAAGATCACTAATTAATGGCATAAAATTCATTGTTGCCTAAACACTGAGATCAGTTTGTCTTTACATTTTATTAAAAATAGTTGAATGACATCTCAATTCCCTTTCTATTAATATTTTTAAATAGTTACAAAAAATTAAAGGCACAGACCATAGTGCAACAATTACAGTCTGCCATATGCAATGTGGAATTACCAGCAATCACTGAACCCAAATGAGAGTTTGACAAATATCCACAAGTCAGCCTGTTAATTTTAGCTGAGAAGGTACCCTTATGACAGAGCCTTTGCAACACGGCCACTCAACACGGAAACTGAGCTCTCATCAGTAGCTCAAATGGTCCACCTCTGACCACACAGATCACAAGGGTGGATCCCTCAGGATGACACAATCCACACACAATAATAGTTCATTGGTTTAATGGGTATAACCATACCATTTTTTCAAGAAAATTAAACATCAAAAATGTAAAGTTCCAGTTTAGTGTGATTATTTAGTGTTTTGCTTGTTGTTGGATGGTCTATACAAACTAAGTTTGTGATTTGGTAGTATGTTGTTAACATTATTAATTATTACTATTATTGATATTTGTGTAGAAAATGAAACCGTAACAATGATGAATATAAAAAGAAACATTTGCTAAAGAAGTTGTAATCTTTAGCTGAGGTTCTAAATGGAAATAAGGTTAAATGTGCTCACATGCCTATTTCTGCATCCCATCACACAATTGACCTGTAAGTATTTACTAAATTCACTTTTCTTATGTTGGTAATCTGCATTAGTCCAAAATATAGACTGAAAAAACAAGTCCACTGATATAATTTTAAAAAGTAATCCTTACATTTACACAACTGTTTAGCAATCTGATGTAAAACTTTTTTAAAGTAGATAACATGTATCATTAACGAAACTGCAGGTGTTGTTTGTTACAGGAACCAGTTGAGTAATTAAAGGCTGGTGGCAGGGTGAGGGAGGTAAAAGTGGCTACACTATTGTTTATGTCCAATTATAGCAGAGAAAACACCACAAACCTCTTCTGCACTGTGAGCTGTGAAGAGCAACAAACAGTGCTTGGCACAACGACCGATCTGACGACTTAAGCGGAGCTCAGAATGCTCACACGAGTGTGTTCGAGAGAGGTGCTGCAAAAGAGAAGCTCTTCACCGCGAGAGGGGCCTGAATTCCAGACATGTCCTTATTAAGAAAGGCCTGCGAGAGCTCACTGTTTCTCCTCCTGCCTCCCTTGTGTCAACTCAACGCCCTCCACTGCCTCTCTGGCCCCCACCCCCCTAACTCAGAATGTCTCTACCCAAATAAGGGCAGGAGACCAGGGGATGCGTGTATGGGAGGAGTGGGTTGGTTGACTGGCTGGAGAGCAGAGGGAGAAAAAGGGGTGTCCATGGGGGAAGAGAGGTGAGGGGTATTGGAAAGAGGAGGGGGTGGGGGGGAGCAGATTGTTGTCCAATTTAGGCGTCCACTTTGGTTTTTGGAAAACAGTGGGATTGTTCCAGCTGGAAGGCAACATCAGCACTGAATCGCCCCAGCTTTATGATGTTCATAGCTCAGACTAAAGGAAGGACAACATCTGTGAAGTCATTTTCAATATGTCCTGTTTGGTCGTCACATAATTTAATTCAGGATTATTTTTTTATAAACGAAGTTAGAGTCTGTTTTATGAATACAAATACAAAAACTGGTTTAATGCTAATGGGATGTTCTAAAAAAGATTAAGAGCTTAGGTATTTTGTTTCTATATGGGGATTTATACTGTAGATTACATCAATAAAGTTGTTAAAAACATTGTGTTAGGTCCATTTAGGTGTGAAACTCAGTGATGATTGAAACAACATACTAACAACTTGCAAGCTAATTCAATATTATCAATATTATTTTAAACATTCTTAGGCCAAAACAAATAGTTAATAGTTTTAGGGTTTAAACTGTAACAATTTGTTGCTTCATCTTTTAAGTATAAAGCCTAATAGAACAAAATAAATGTAGTGTTAATGAAATCAATTCACTGTAACTTTCTAACTTCCATTCACAACCCCATGTGTCAAATATTTTAATGGGAGGGTTTCTTAAATATCCAGACCGAATCACACATTGCTCTCACACTAAACAAAAAATAAAAATCATTAACACACCTCCCCTCCAATTTTCTGGGAATCACGCCACGAGATTCTCAGACCAACATGCTTCAGAATTCCAATGTGCAGCAGGAATGTAAATAATGCTGTAAAGCTAGGCTCCTTGTACATTCACTGAGACAGCACCATTCATGCACAGAAATCCCTCTTCCTATTTTCCCAGCACAGACCAGAGCGATCACATTGCAGTCTGTTTTCAGCAATCGGCTCATCTCTGCTTCAGACTTAACTACAACCTGGCCGAAGCTTTGCAGAGTTTCCTTTCTGATTCCAAGACTGGATTGTGTACTAATGAATTCCAGCAATTCTAGTGAGTCATTCCGAGGCCGCCGGGTCACATGGAGGAAAGCTGTCAATACAGCCTAAATAAGGGAAGGGATTCCATTGCACAGAAAGTAGGAAAGCCGTTTGTTCAGGTATCAGCCACCCATTTTATTACTTTTATTACCCCTTATTATTAATTCTTAATAAAAATTACCATTCATTAAAATTTCAGAGATGACAAAAATTGTCATTTTTGTCTTCTTCATCTTCCCCTGAACACAAACATCATCTTCATGTTTTCAGATTGTATAGCCAGAGTTCCACCTCATGTAGAAAAATTGATAGACTACTAAGAATTAAATATTACTCCATCGTGTCTGATTTTTATGCTCCAATGCACGCAATTACTCACCAATCTAATACTGGGGGAAAAAAAGTTTCTTAAGCCAGCAGATGTTTAACAAATAACAGGACAGGATATAGTAATAAATGCTAACATCTCACCATAAGAACCATGAGAGCCCACTGAGCCAAACAAGTATTATTTACTTGTTCATCTTGTGTAAAATTGGTTACTTTTAACCTTAGTAGTTTAATGTATTTGTTTCACAGTAAAAGAGACATTCAATTTTAATGATGCATTAACACCTGAGTTCACTGAAAGTGCAATAAATACCAGCAAACAAATATGTCATTTTCTAATTGAAGAGAGTAAGTGACTACTTGCTGTCATGTTTTTTCCAATGTACTTTTTTACTATCTTCTCATCTCTGTAAATCCTAAACCTTTCAAAATGGTCCAGTTTCGTCAATGTAGCTCATTATCATGCAACCAATTCAATTAAAACTGGCAGAATATTCATCTGATCCCAGGTTGTGGTCAGATAGGTCAGACAATTAATATAAAAAATAAAAATGCACCGATCAGGCTTTGCAGGTTAATAAAAGTTTAGACTTTTCTTGGTGGTCTGACCTGCCAATTCCAATATTCCTAAACGACAACAGATAAAAACTCATTTGTGTAAACTTGGTTTTATTCCGACAACTAAATGTATCAAACACTGAGCATAAAAGACAAGAACCCTGCTACCATTTCATCAACAGAAGTAATAGACAAAATACGTTCACCAGATGTACCTGAATGCTGCATGAGCAAAGTTTGCTCTGACTTGCATCTCATGCATGTATAAAGTCTGGGCTGATTGGATGCTGGACTGTAGCTACATGAGAAACCTTAATGTACCCAAGTAGCATAGTTTACTAATAGCTGGAAGTCCTCTGTGTTTGGTATTGGTGTCACTTTTTGAAGTTGCACTACAGAATGTTGCCTTTTTCACGTTTTGCACATATACATTCTGCATGTGTTCAGGTATAAAAGAAAACAGTATAAAACAAGCATTTCACACATACAAAGAAATCAATCAGAAAATGTTCCAGTGATCACCAATATAACTATAATTTGGAAGAGAAAAGAACATCATTCCTCCATAAACCAGCCATGGCCAGGAGCCTCTTGTAAGATTTCTGATAGAAGAGTCGAAAGAATATTTAAAACAGTTTTCCAAGAGCCAAGGAGCACTCACAGAGAGCCTCTTTCTAAAGCTCTCTGTGAGTAACAATAAGAAATGTAGTGAACCGCAATGCCTCTATGCACACTATGCACATAAGGCTCCACTGCTAAAGAAAAATCATTGAACCTTGTTTAATATCTGCTGCAGAAGATTTGGACAAGCTAGTTAAATCCTGGATGAAATACTAGACGCAATGGCACACACAATGTTTGATAGAAGAGTGGACCTGCACTTCTCTTAAAAACAGCATCCCAAAATGTAAGTGTTCAGCATGGAACATCATGGTCTCATCTGTCTTAAAGCATATGTTTCTGCCTAACATAATACATGATAAGACATTCTCGATAAGAATCTAAAGATGAAACAAGTTCGGTTTTCAAGCTAGACAAGAGCCACAGACACTTAGCCAAGGAAACTACATTTGTTTCAGACACAAAGTAAAAATACTGGAATGACCCAGTCAATCACCTGACTTGTTTCCAATTGAAAATCTATGGAAACTGAAGATCAGAATGCATAGCAAGAACCCCCAGAACCTTTAATATCTGAAGACAGCATATGTGAAAAATAGGTCAAAATTATACCTGAGCAATGCATCTTACTAGTTTCTCAACACAGGAAACATCTTAAAGTTGTCTTTCACAAAGTATGTTGTATGTATGTAAGTATGTTCAATACTTATTCAATGCGTTATCGCTATTTTTTATACATAATCTCATTTGTGAACTAATTTGTTTTGATTTTTTTTTGTGTGTGTGGATTACTTGGGTTGCTTTCAACATCTGGTGTGAATTTTATGTCAATGGCCCCATTAGACATTTAAACTAAGAACAAATGTGATGTGTTCAATACTTATTTTACTTGCTATATATCACACTGTAAGTAATGAATCTAAGTTTCATTTTTTTAAATTTAATTACTGACCTGAACTAAATTTTCAATGATATTCTAATAAGTTGAGATGAGTGCATGTTTTTCTGGTTATGTAATGAAGATATTAAATGCTGAAACAGTCTTCCATAAATTATGTAAAAAATTGCTTTGCTTAATGTTTTAATGTAATTATAAACCACTGCTTTATGCTTGTTTAATCTTGTGCGAAGAGATTTATCTGCCTTTTTACATAGACATCCAGGAAATCTAGAATTGTTTTAGTCTCCCACAAACAGTATGAGAAACCATACTATTCACAGCCATGTATACCCCCACCAGCAAGATTCCAAGTCCTGACGCAGATTGCAAACAGATTTCTTTCAAATCTGCCTCTCTTTCAGTGTTGATCCTTCAAACTTGCTCTCCTCTCATGTCTCTCCTGTCAGATTGTATATTCCTCCTTCTAGTTGCTAACCACTGCACTACACGATTTGTTCCTGTCTTTAGAAATTCAGCTTTTGTTTAGTTGCTGTAGGGCTTGTGACAGTTCTTGGCAAAAAACAGACCACTGCTGGCGGTTAAAAGCCCCCCTGCTTAGCTGGGACTTAAATGCACCTCTGACAAACTTTAGAGTTTACACACAATAAAAAACCCCAGTGTGAAAACTCCTTTACATGAGAACCACACGTCCAGTTAAGGTTGAAAGGGTCTCACAGATGTAGTCAGAGCTCTTTGTCACAGTGAGACCCCGCAACACACAGGCACGGCGACACAAACACACATTTGAAGGGGGGAAACAACAGGTCCTGGCAGCAGAAGGAGCAGCTGCTCTCAAAGGTCAGATTACAGATAAAGAAAACATTTTAGGTTGCAGGCCAGGAAAGCTACTCTGACAAGAGTCTTATTCCCTTCGACACACAGACTGCACCATTAAGGATTTTCAGCAAAACACAAATTTGACTGTAACACAATAGCTCATTTAGGACTTGTGCTCAGTTAGATTCATAAAATCATAAGCGACTTCTCAAAAAAAGGGAGTCATCACCCTTCCCTTTGCCTCCTGCATCTGTGTATGGCCCTAATAAATTCTCTCCAGCTCCTCCAATAACTTCCTCCTACTTCCTATCTGGCACGACGCTCAGGAAACAATCAGAGCTAAGAGTAAGAGGAGTGCTGGACAGCCAGCAGCTCGCACGGCAAGAGGCAGAGGGAAAATCTGAGATATGCACATCAACACACGCACATACACACAACATATGCCCCGCTTGTCAAGTCAAACATTTGCGGTCTGATACCAGCTGCAAGCCCAAAGAAAACAATGACCCTCAGAGTAATGTGTTCCATGCAAGAATGATCATCCACAGTTTCAGTGCAAAATCAATTGAGGTCAAAGTGTGTTTAAATGTTAAGGTTGAGCAAAAAACATCAAATAAATTGAGGCTTTTTTATTTTTTCTTTCTTTAAAAAATATCACAGAGTGAAAAAAGATGTATTGAGTCCGGTAACAAAAGGGGGCAAACAAGTATCACAAGTCAAGCCAGAGCAAGATCGTAAGACCCTTTTACTCCCTGATCACTCTATTTTAATAGCTGATGCTCCTGGCTATGTGGTCTACAGTCCACTGTCACGCTTTTAAATAATTGGGCTTGAATCTGGCTGAAAAGGGAAAGACTGACACAAAGTAAGCCACATAGTCTTTTTTTCCCCCTCCAACAGCCTGAATCAGCATTATAATCAGAAATTTTCCAAGGAACATAGCGGAGAAGCCATTCTAGCCTGAATTGGTCATTTTGTGGTAAGGGGAGCGGTCACAGGCCATAATCTGTGAAACCTTTAAGACATGCAGCAGAATGCAACCAGCCAATAATTCATCTGACTGTATAATTCAAGGTATTAAGAGCAGCCATGGTTTTGATCAGTGGCAGAGGCAGTGCAATTTTGCAAGAAAACTGCAGTCAAACACGAAAAGCAAGGCAAATCCTGTGTGTTTTTGTGCTTTTTACAATTGATGCATGTGTGATTGTTCTGAATGTTACTGAAATGAATGAACACTGTGCTGTAGAAGAAAATCATCATCCCCCAACCTAAAACACTCAGCACTGAGAGATTAAAGGAGTTTCACATGAGTGCCCTTAGGTCACTGGAGCTCGACAAAGACGCACCAGTGACACACAAAAAACCAACACTCGCTTATAAAACACAAGAGAGACCAAGGATAGGAGTGAGCCTCTCTTGTTATCTATAATGGAGGCTTGAATTGCCCTAGACATTTCCTTATGGACTCTTCTTTTGACCACATTTTTTAGGTACCATCAGTCCTAACAGTTGGTCTCCAGAGAAAGAACAGCTAAAACATTTAACAAGTTGTGGACAGCTGACACAAAGAGCACACTGTTCTAGGGCCACTCCCCAGCTCCTCCCGAGTGGTCCAAACAACAGGCCAGAAAGCTTATCTGTGAAAACCTGACGGTTTAAAGAGTATGCAAACATGTGCAGTTTTTAAAAATAGTGCTGATAAATTATAATTGAGGGGATTTTGAGACTGAAGAAGTTGGTTTATATTAAACGGTTTGGTTTCTTTTGCTTAGAATTTTTTCACTTTCTTCTTTCTAAGTGAGTACATCAAAACTCATGTCATATTGTGCTCTTCATCAAAACTCCTCTCCAACTATTATATTTTGAATTGCCACTAAAGGTGCTTCCCTAAGACCTGGAGGCTTTTCTCCTGTGTCCTCACCTCACAGACATAAGTGGAGCTGTATTTGTTCACTTCTGGCCTGACATAGGGGTAAGTGTCATTTGGACAAACACTTCTGGGGGTGGTGCTAAAAGGCAGTCAATGCCTGCATAAAGGGGCACAAGCTCATTAGCTGGCCTTCTGTGGGTTTAGCAAAAACGAGTGAAGCAGCTAATGACGGTCAACAGAGCTGCATCCAAAGCAAACATAACGCACGGCAGGGAGAAGATGTGCCTCAGCATGGGAATAACCATGAATTATTTGCAAAACAATTCATTTACAGTTTGTAATTATGTTTGAAATCAGGATTTTCTTTTTTGCCTAAAGAAGAGAACACATGGTGATTAACTTGCTCTGGTAAACAACCTGAAGGAAAACAGCTAGGGAATAAAAAACAGACACTTTGAAGGGATACTAACCCAAATAATCTAATTGACCTCTGCACCCATAGAGCTGTAGCAATGTCTCATTTGCATTTAACTGTCTTACACAACAACATAGCAAATACATCAAATCTGCAAAGGCTGAGAAACATAAACTACATGGAAGAAGAGAAAAGACCACATTGTATGCACGGAGGCCCGACATGTTTATGCTGCCTAAAAACAAACACTGGGAATCTGTCAGAGCAGCAGAAATACTTAAAACTTTCCAGATTTACCCATCAGCAGCAAGTCTATTATTAGGCATCTTAAGTGAGTCTCATTTACAGAGGCGTCATTGTTTTGTTGTTCTGAAGAATACTTAATTCTAGCAAATTTTCAAATGGAAATCAATGGTAATTCTTGAGTGGGCTTGAAATGCGAAGTTTTTACATTTTTTTTATGACTTAACATCACCTAAACACAAAAAAACATATGCCATGTAATATCTGTATCTGTAAAGACTTTAGGAAGATTTTTGCTCAAAAGAAAAACTATGGTCAACATTAACAACAATCTTGTTGAAATTATTTAAAACATATAACAAAATGCATTAATAGAGTTAATTAAAACATGTCCGGCAAAGGGTTAAAAAGGTTCTTCTGCTCAGTGCGACCAACTTGACGGACTGCATTCTGCTGCCGAGTTAAACCTGTTGATTGTCAGTGATTTAACTGTGGAGCTCTTATGACTGCACAGACTAGGAATGTTGTTTTGCACAGTTTCTGTTCCACTAAAAACATAAAACTCTATTAAAATGTGTAGCTACACTCGCATAGCCTGAACCGAGAATACGCACACAGAGAGGACAGGTGTAGCCCGAGGTTGTATATAATTATACAATTAGCCTGTTGCATATCCATGCATCTCACATCCTCACATATGAATCATGTACTTAGGAGGACTTTGCAGAGTATCATGGTACGCTTTAGCTAATGACAAGAGAAAACTCAGAAAGATAGGAGGAACAGAGTATTTTCCTAGATAACTATTCGATAACGTGTTAGATAACACCTTAGGTTTTAGTGAGAGACAAGTTTACTTGATAATATGACATAAGGAAAACAACTAAAGTTTATATAATTAGTTATAATAAAGTTATAACAAAAGCTAAGTTCATCATTACTTTATGGCATACTGTTCATGAATTCATGCACAGGGCTACTACCCCTGTTCCTTTTCTTTTAACAAACCTCTAATGATGCTGAAAATTGAAACACAATTGAATTAAAACTATAGTTTTGATTTTAAAAACCTTGAGATGTTAAAATAAAAGTATTTCATTACACAGAAGCGAAGATCTCATACAACAAAATTCAGTTAATCCTGTTAATTCCATATTTTTTGCTTTATATTTATATATATATGTATGTATATATAAATGTAAAAGTGGTCATGTAAATATAAACTATATTTCTCACTGTGCTCTAAATGTAACTACTTTCAATGCAGAAGCCCCAACTGATTCAACCCTGATTAAAGTTTTTTTTTTAGAAGAGTTTTGATTAACATTACATTTTATTTATGAGAAAGTGAAATACATCAGGAAGGAAACTGTGTTTTTGTTCCACTGTTGTTCATTTTAAACCTGAACAGTGCTGGGGAAACTAAGGAGAAAGTAAGTGCGGCTGGCAATAATCTGTTTTAAATCATTTTAACTAAAATTGTTTCATAAACTTGATGTCTTCTGAAGAAAAACGTTTTTGTTTTGTTTTTTCCTTCTGCGTTGAAATCTCGCCTTGACTGAACTGCGCTGACCGATGAGGACCTTGTCTTACCTTCAGGATGCAGAGGTCCAAACCACTCTGAAGTTATTCCTCCAAATCGTGTCAGTGTCTCCTCGGACCACTTGATATAACTGCTGAAATCCTCAAGGCTGGAAGTGCTGGATTCAGCTGGGAACTGTGCGCGACAGAGAACATAAAACATATTGTCTCGGTTCTTCTACGTCAAAAAGAGAACCTTTTTTTTTTAATATAATGTGTGCCAATAAGCGGACATCTGGTGTAAATATGACTGTACAGAAGTTGTCATAGATGCCCCGGCTCTCTGGGAAAGTCAGACACAATCGTGTATAAATCTCCACATATTTTTCTTCCCTCCCAACGCAGGCAGCTCCGCGGAAAAATGTGAAAAATGACAATGATCTGAAAACTTCACCGAGGCAAGCGGCATGAAAAATCTCCCCGCTAAAGACTGAGAACAGAAAGAAGGAACTTTTGTGGAGAACTTACCTTTTTTTTTTATTCTGGCACTCTCCCTATTCTTCCCAGTGAGACCAGCTGCGCTTTTTTGCAACTTTGTTATAATTTGGCGCCTTGTTGTTTTCCGTATTATTTGTCAGAGGTTTGACAGTATAAGTGGAATGTGAAGTATGAGTTTGGTATGAAATCAACGCACTACACTGGAAAACGAAGGGGGAGGGGAAAGAAAGACTTTTCAAGGAGGAGCCATCGGTGCGCGTCAATCAACAGACTCATGTGGCTGAGATTCGACTGTAGGCCGCGCCCACAAATCACTGAACACTGGGGCTTCCGGTCCTGAAACCTGTCTAACAGAGCCCACACGGTCCAGAACATACATTATACTTAAACGTATCTATAACAAAGAGACAGATCACATAAAACAAAAATGAAAATGTGTCCTTGTAGGAGAAATGGTGCATAAATGCAAAATCAGGAGCGCTATATATAGACGTGTAGCTACTATATCAATGACTAGTTTTCACATTCAAAGTGTCAGTAGTTAACCAGTAAAGCTGAAATGGCTTCAACTAGGGCTCATTCCAGGCCCTAACTTTAGGTTAAAAGGAGTGTTACAAGTAGACAAGTAAACATTTTGAATCAGCAAGTCAACCAGCACACATTTCAGTTAAAGCAGTTAACTAGCAGCCATTTTTGATGCACCTCTTCACTAATATGGCCAAAAATGTTTTAGTTAGTTCAGTTAGTTAGTAATTTGAACAGCACTGTAAAATGTTTTGGCTCCTTTACAGATTTTCTCTGGTTCTTTTTGATTGTTTTTGTTTTCATGATAAAATGTTACAGATCAAAAGAAAATAATCCTGTAAAAATATCCTGAGCAAAATTCGTGGTTTCATCAATTACAGCAAGTGGTCCAGGACTTGAAGCAGCAAAACAGCCCCAGACCGCCACTTGTTTGGCTGTCAGTGTGATGTTCACCAGATTTAACGGCAGGCATGTCCTCCAAAAAGTTAAACTTTTGTCTCTTCAGGCCCCAGAATATTTTATTGGGAATCATTACGATATTTTTAGTAAACATGAGTTGGACCTTTGTGTTCTTTTCATTTAGCAATGCTTTCACACAGTAGTTAATAAATTGACATTGTAAGTAGCACTTCCCTGGCATGTGCAAAAAAGCTTAAACTAGTCATCTATTGTGCTTTTAAACAATCGAGTAATTATATTTTTCAGTTGCTCTAGCAAACTGGTGATCACTAGTAAATTAGAGGGCAGAATTTCTGTCAATCTGTTATAATGTTGGGGGTTTTATCCCAAATAATTTGCAAGCTTAACACAGTCTGACTACTTCTGTCTATTCATCAACTTATGCCACCAAAAACCTACAACTGGGACATTTAATGCTAGTGTGGCACTGTGGCTTACTAGATTAACTTTCCCCCTGCAAGTTGGAAAAAAAGGTTAAATGTACTAAACTTATATAGTAACTTTCCAGTCATACTAACCACTCAAAGTGCTTTAGACTAGAGCCACATTCACACACTGAAACAGTGATCAGTAGGCAATTTTAGGTCAAGTGCCTTGCTCAGGGGCACATCAACATGTGGCAGGAGGAAGCTGTACTCAAACCCACAACCCTTGGATTGCAAGACGACCAGTCTTCTCGCTGAGCCACAGTCGCCTCTAGTGCCACTGTTTGTCAAAATGTACTACTACCAAGAGTATTTTTCGATTATTGTAGAGATATATTGAATTAGTGTGAACTAAATAGTGCAGCGTAGTCTCAAACTATTAGGTAAAAAAAAAGATTGACATCAAGGAGATCAAATATTTACACTAATGGCTTGCCATATAAAGACTTCTGACCATTTGAATGTAAACAAAGAGATTTTTCTGCAAAAAAGACCTTGCAGTAATAAATTCAGTGTGCACTAAAATCATGAAGGTTGTTTGTCCCAAAAAGACTGAAACTAACCCGTGAGTCTGTTCTCCTAACAGCATATATGCAAAGTGCCTTTAAAAAAAAATATAAGACTATATAGACGAAATTTCCTAAACTAAATTAATTGCGTCGTATTTCATCTAAAAATGAATGTGATATGTCAGAGCCAACTATAAAGAGAAACTGAGTTTTTTATACATTTAATCATTTTGTCAATTAGTATAGATCGAAACAAGCTGATTTACAAAACGACAGGTGTTTCATAGACCAGTCATGACTCCGTAATTGTGCTCTTTTCCATAAAGAGAAAGCGATGTGAAATACTGAGCTCCACAATAAATATTACAGCTGCTTATCTTTTTAAAGCAAACACAAAACACTTATTTAAATGCCTTAAATGCGTAATTTTATGCAGGTTATTTCTGTTGCTTGATTGAAACTTATCTTTGTTCTTTTTTGTTTTCCATTGATCTCTATAATTTTGTCCATTAAATCTCACTGGGTTTGTAACCTCTGGCTAGGATTTCAAAACCTTTTTGAAATGTCAATATACAGTTTGTCATAATATTTTAGATCATCATACAGTAACACTTTGACACCTCCTGTTAAACATTTTATTTGTGAAATCTTCCAACATATAATGCTTCAAGTACGCTCATTTATATATCCAAAAAAATTGATAGTTATGCCCCATTTTCTTCTTTCTATGGATGATTCTGTTAAAGTTATGAGCTTTCAACATCTGACTGAATGTTCCTCAGTTGAAACCAAATAAATATAAATTTCCATCCAGCAACAGCTCCTTCTGTTGGTCATCAACGTGGCTGCAACATTCAACAGTAATGCATATTCATTCATAGACAATTTATATACACACAAGTAAAAATCCAGCCATAAAGTGATACTATTCAAGAGATTTGGCAGTTGTAAAGCTGAAGATCCCGTATGAAAAACAGACAACAGTCGGAGAGGAGAACGGGGTGAGGGTGGGGGCTTGGTTGAACTCACCTTACAGCATCTGTTTAAGAGGAGCCGCCAGCTTCAGGCTTCGTTTAATTTTGCGAGTTTGGACAACAGCCTGAGCAGGTTCAGGCAGAATACACACCTCTCACTTCAGCTCCAGGCCCTCCGTGCAAACAGGTTTTTCATCCTGAGTGAGGCTCTCGACATGTCAGATGGCTGGAGAAGAAAGCGTGGGTGTCTTCAAAAATCTTGCAACTGGAATCTGTTTTATTATCTGCCAGTTGCCTGCTCACTTCAGACGATACAATCATAAAACATGTTTCTAACTGTTCTGGCAGCAGTCTTCTGTTAAGGATTTTACTCTGAGGACCATGGTTGTCTGTAATCAAGGAGGTTTAATTCACACATCATTACAATAAGCAGAGAAAAACAAAGGCAAAGTGAAAAAGTACAAGAATGGTGTCTAAAAAAATTACAACAGCTTATTGTTGAATGAACAAAGGAGATTGAATCGTCACACAACAATAGATACCTACAATAGACAAACAGTTTCCAAGATGCTACACTTCTTTTATGAATGCTACTTTAAACATGATACCTGTTTTTTCATACTTATTACATTTAGAAAAAAATGAGGGATGCAGAAAGCTTAAATAATAATACATTATGATAAATATTAGTGATACAAACAAAAGAAAACTGAGCCAAATGTCACAAATTGTTGTCCTTACATTGTTATAAGATGTTTGTCTTACAGAAACGATTGTCAATCATTGTAAAATGTAGTTTATTTGCTTTCACAGTGACACAAGAAACAAGAAACTCTTTCAGAACTAACCCTACATAGGAACAGGATACATCACTGCATTACATAAAAAGAAAAGAAGCACATAAAGTTAAAAATCTTTGAGAGGGTTTATCATCCACTGTAAACTTTATCAGTCTTTAAGTAATTCCTGACATTTCGCGGTCCACGCTAATTCTGATATTTCCACTGAGTTACCAAAACAAAGAGCCCTGCAGGATCAGATTATGCTGCAAATGTTGATCTTGCTTTGGACACCTGTAGGAGGGGACCTGCATGGCAAAAAGGTGCAACACGGTAGCAGGGATCAGCCGTTGATTACCACTACCCATCTCTTATAGTGCAGGCAAGTCCAGAGTCACTGGTTGGCATGAACTTGCTGCTTTCGGGTTTCAGTAGTTGTGGACATCTGATGATCTCTGGATTATTCACAAGCAATTTTGCCATCGAAGCTGGAGAGTGCGATGGCAAAGGCCTGCACGGCACACATGGGGTAGTTATAATCCAATGTGAAAATATCGTCAGCTATTCTTCCAAACTGCATCACAATGTAGTCCACTGGAAAAAGGAAAAATATGTTAGCAGTTGAGAGCTGATTGGAAAAGAGGGAGATACAGATCACTTACAATGGCGCCAAAAAGGATGAACCCCTTAAAGATTTCTTCTGTTTTTGCTTTTTTTTGTCACACTTACATGTTCCAGATCATCAGAAAATGTTACTGTAGACACAGACGACCTGAGTAAGTGCAAAAACCTGTTTTCAAATAATTTTATTTATTGAATTAAGCAGTGATTGTTAATTTGACAAAAGACAAAAAGAGATGAAATAGATAAAACACTAAGATATAATGCAAATTAGTCACATTAGGCGTAAGTGGGCACAATAGTTTAAACCAATTTTCCCATCTCAGGTATATAGATTATTTTATTGATGCTGCAATTGCTAAAATTAAAATTACAACTTCCAATACATCCTTGGTATGTGTAGAATACTTTTCAACAGCTGCTCTAAGCCTAGAAGCTGATTGAGGTGATTTTGCGTCAACAGCCTATGAAGGGTTATGCTCAATTGCACTTGTGTTATGCAGCCTGACAATAATCCAAAGCATAACACGAAGTCAACCTCTGAATGGCTCAAAAAATGTAGGTTGTGTAGTGGTCTAGTCAAAGTATCTGATTTAGATGTGATGGCATTAATTTAAACAGCCCATTCACACTCAAATGTGGCTGAAGTTAAATAAATTCTGCAAAGAAGAGTGGGCTAAAATATATCCACAGCAATGCAAATGACTGAAGGCCTGACATCAGAAATGCTGATGGCAGTTGTGGCCACTTATTACAGTGGTTTCCACACTTTTTGCTATGAGGGCTATGAGTGGATGATTACTATGTAAGACTAATGTCCATCTGGACTAATCAACTGTGGGACCTCACTAAATCCATCTGAGGGCTGCAAATGGCCCCCTGGGCACACTTTGGACACCCCTGATTTATTAGGTTTAGGGAGCAGTTTTTCCTCCATTGTCCCAGGTTGGTTTGGATAGTTTTCCTTTTAATAAATGAATCCAGATTTTCTTTGTCTGATATTCAAGCAGAAGAAATCTGTTCTCTTGTAAATGTACATAGCAACTAATTTCTCAAGGATTAACTACAGGGGACTGATATATATTCAGCCAATCTATTGTGTGTCTTCCTTGGACTTGTACTTACTTTGTCTGTAAACCACCTCATATTTCATTATTCCACATATCCAGTTCTGATTCCAAACAAGTGTTTGTGGAGAAAGACAGATGGGTAAGGAGTACTCACAGTCCTTGTTGTGAACTATCTGGAAGTTCTTAACAGAGGCTTGTGTGACTCGGCCGTTGAAATTGAGCACATGAGAAGCAGTGTCTTCATTCCACACGGGCGTCTTGTTGTGAAGCTCAATCAAATTTTCCGTCCTTCTATTCTGGTACCTTACCAACAAGCCGTCACATTCCTGTGGCCAATTGGCAAAACATAAGTCAGTGAGCATCAACAAAGAGCAATATTTTACTCACTGGCTTTGTTTAGTTCCCTTAATAAACAGAACATGAATCAAGCTGTTAAACATCTGCATCTTTTGTTGGTAACCAGCTTGTTGTTTAACAAGTCAGAAAATGTATGAAGCTCTTTAACTATCAGATGAGACCAATTAAATACTCAATCTGAATAAAGGAGTAATGCTTTGAGACCTTACAAGTATTATTAGTTATTTAACCTGTGCTTATGCCAGTCACACAATGAGTGCTACTTACAAAATTCAGAAATGTTTAAAAATTAATAACACTATATTTAACTAAGAGAAAATTTAATTTAGAATTCTGTTTGTGTAGGGCATTGTACCTTTTCTTAATAATGTTAAGGTTTTGCTTGGTACTGTTCTATTTTTCAGAGTTGTTGCTGCAGCTTACATTTCTGGGTCTGAGCGGTACTCTCTCATTGTCCTTGCTCATTCCTGGAATGACGACTGTCATCCGTCTGGGTCCTTTCATTCCTAAGACATTTGTATCCTGAGTCGAGAAACAAGCAGATTCAGGGTATTTATATTTCTTCTCTTCAGTATTCAAATCAAAAGGCATTGCTGGAAAGCAGTAATCGATAAACTCTAAGGCAACTTACGTAGATGATGCCAGCTAACTCTTGCCTTGCATTAGACATATCTGGTAGAGCTCTTTCTGGATTTAGAGCATTGTCAAACACGGTGAATTTAGTTCCCATTAAATTGGACCTTGGTAAAAAAATATATTTTCACTTGAAAATACTGTAAATACTTTAAAAAAATATATTGTCCACTTTCTCTAACTTCTTTTGACATACCTTAACTTTCCGACAAAATTCTCACCACCTCTTGATAAGTCCGTGGCATCAATGGAGATGAGGTAATTTGAAGTTGTGCTTTTCTTTCTTTTTCTTCCAGCCAACAGAAATGTCTGAAAAGGGAAATCATTAGGAGTAGCATTAGATCCTAAGAAATAGGGCAGCGAATGTTAAAAAGGGTTTCATCTTGGTAAGAGGTTGTTTTTAATGTTCTAATTTTGCACTGCATTACAGGAGCTCTGAAAGTTACATTTAGGTGGACAGATTCGCCTACCTCAGTAAATAGTATTCAACACTTCAAACCACTTTGTAAACAGCTTTGACTGGTCAAAGGCCAGTCAGTTACACATATTCAAATTTCCCTACTGTTTGTTTTTAGGCAATTAATAGTTATTTATTTATAAAGGAATTATCAGTTTTGACCAATCAACAGAATATTTCACATATTTGTTAATGTGTTTCCTGACCTTTTTCTCATTGTCTAGATGAAGATAATACAGTGGGTAGAGGCTCTTGTCCATCCCTCTCTGGTCTCGCGTCACTCTGCATTTAACCGTCAGACCCTGTGGAGCTGGCTCCATTACAAATGTCTCCAAGTCATCAAACTCTATCTCAGGTGAGGGAGATCTCTCCTGATTATGGGACAAGGAATTAATAACTTTTACTCAACACTGTCTTGCTTGTATAACATAACTAAAGTCATATTTTGTTTTCGGGAAGGCTTTGTGTGAATTTAAGTTACCTTCTTCTTCTTTCCTTTGCCCTTCTTCTTGGACTTTCCTTCTTTCTCTGAGTCAGATTCATCACTCTGCTCTACCTTTCCTATAAGAGAAGACAAATATCATTTACTGGTCAAACAAACTCAAACAAAAGAAGGAATATCAAGCCAACTTGCCTTTTTTCTTTGTCTTTTTCTCTTTGTCCTTATCTGCTGTTGTCTGAAACATAGATGCCGAACCAGTGGTAGATTTCTTTTTTGATTTGGTTGACTTTGTCTCCTCTTCACTGTCATCACTCTCTGACTTGGCAGCTGTTGAGGAAATGGTCTTAGTTGAATTCCATACATTTGTAAAATTAAATTCCTATGGTAGAACTGTGCTGTTTACAAAGGAATTTGTGTAATACTTAACCGAAACCAGATGAGTAGAATAAAACTGAATAGAAAACTCCATTGTTTACATAGATGTTTGCATACACAGCATAAGATATATAACAGTTTTTTCCTCACCGTCTGGCATTAAATAATACAAAACATTTCCTGGCTTAGGTCAGTTGGGGTTACTAAAATTATGGCTATTTAGTTAATACAAAAATAATCAGAGAGAGAGTTTCTTATTTTCTTTAAAATCGGAGGTTTAGACACATTTCCTTTGTATAGCTGGTCAAACTAACTTTGGCCAGCTTTGTATAGCTGCTGTCGCATCGCCTATCCCTCCTGGACCAAAATATATGATGCTGCCATCCCTGTACTTCGCAGTTGAGATAGTGTTTTCAACCTTGCAATGCTCATTAAGACAAAAAACTTCCATTTCAGTTTCAACTAACCAAAAGACATAGCACCGAAGTTGAGGTTTTATGTCTTTTTTATGTTGATTTTGGAGTAATGGCTTCTTCTCTGCTGAGTTGCCTTTCAGCCCATGTTGGTACAGGACTCGTTTCACTGTGACTAATGAACTGCTTAACCATCCTCAGCCAGCATCCGCACAAGGTCTGCTGTTTTTGTCATGGGGTCTATATGCACATTTCACAGTAAAACACATTCATTTCTGGCACACAAAACCCTGCTTATACTTACATATGATTGCTTGAACGGATGAAAGTGGCACCTTCAGAAGTTACACCCAAGAATTATCCAGACTTGTGAAGATACATAGTTATCTTCCTGATTTCTTGACAGATTTCATTTAAAAGTGATAGAAATTATCCCCCAAAAATCTTTTTATCATTAGTCTGTCATTTAGTAAATACCAATAATTGTGTTAATCCTAACCGTCCTAAAATAGGAAGAGTTTAGTTTGATTTTATACAGTAAGGAAAAAACAAATCATTTACAGGTTTTTCTATATGAATGCATGTAAACATTCAGTTGTAGCTGTATATACAGCTACACCAAATTCTAAACATGAAGGAAAAATATGTTAAGGCTTTATGACAAGCACAGTCAGAAATTATCATTAAAATATTAAATATTTGATCACCTTTCTTTTTGCTTTTAGAATCTTTGTCCCCATTTATCATGAACATCGAAGCTGGTTCTTTCTTCTTGTCCTTGTCCTTTGACTTTGACTTTTTATCTTTGCCATCAGAATCTTTGTCCTCTGTGAATTGAGAAACAGTATAGTTAGAAAAATGGTTTTTACCCATGAAAGGAGTAAATTAGAGAATAGTCTCCAAACAAAGACGAATGAAAGTATTTTTAAAGAGCCAAAAATTAAAAGGCACATCCATTTTGTACAGTACAGTGGAATAGGACAATTTTGCTGAGTCAGTGCCAAAACATCCAAAGTCAAATCAGTAATATTTTGAGGGTGGGACAGATGTGGAATGGTAGAAGCAATTTTGAGCATGAAGTTTTGATTTTTCATGCAATCAGTTTGACATTTGCTTTTGTTGCTTCTTCAAGCATATGTTTTGTCATATTCCAACATTGTAGGAATGCAGAAGGAATTTAGGCTTAGCTGGCTTTTGACCATAGTTAGAAGTCCAAAGTCTCAGCAGTATTTCTTCTACGGTTTTATTGGGAAATTGTTTACAAAGCAGATCAAATGGTCTGCTGTTACATGAACAAGTTTTGCTTGTGTTTGCATGCCTTTGACAGAAGCTACTGAGTCTCAGAGTGCAAAGCCTATGTGAAGACTTTAAAATTCCCCGCTCAAATTGGTGCCAAAAGGCTTACGTCTTCAAAACCTTCATTGCACCCACAGTGTTGTTAAATCTTGCTCCTAAAACCTGTTCCACCGTACTAAATCTGTTAGAACATGCCCCACACTTACACTTGAATTCTTAAGGCACAGTGTGTTCTGTGTGTGATGTTAATAATAACACACTTTAGGAAGCTTTAGGACTGAAAGCCCTTTGAATGGTAGTATTTATATCAACAATTTGAATTAATTCATCTATCCAAATTAGATTTTAAAACGTTTTCATCGGACATTTCCCATTTACCTCTGGGGGTTGCTCTAGAGCAGCAGATAAAAACTGAGCCAGAACTTCAAGGTTAACATTTTTTAGAGTTTAATTTTCTGCCTCTCTTTGTGAAATTTAGTTACATTATTTAGTAGAGAAAACCCTTAAGCTTTGCTTACTCGGTCAATGATTTATCTGATTCATTTTTAGCGAGCCCCTGACCATATTATATTCACATACCCTATAAACAGGATACACAACACACCCAGTGAAACAAACGGGCATTGTTTTCTCTTAAAAACAATTATAACATTATAACAATGTTTCAACTTTCAAGATTGCCTGAAGAAAACTTTGGAATACAAAATTACAGAGGAAGTTCATTATAATAATTTCAAGAAGAATTGAAAAAACATCTAAAAGTATGAAATAAAGTTTAAAAAATTTCGAAATTTTACATCAAACCTTCAATAACTTATTTGGGATACTTTAAGATGTAGAGAAAGGCTGCTATGGAAACAACATCAACTGACACGCATCAGCCGCTTTATAAAGTACACATATTCAATTACTTATTAAAAACGCAAATATCAGATCAGTTGCTAACATGGCAGCAACTCTGTGCATTTAGGCATCTAGATGTGGTGAAGAAGTCTTGCAAGACTTATAATTAAGCATAATAATTCCAAAGAACAGAGGGTTAAGTGACTTTGAATTTGATGTGGTTATTGGTGTTAAATGAGATGGTCTGAGAATGAGAAACAGAGATAATATCCAGTGAGCAGCAGTTGTGTTGACAAACATGCTCCAAAATGAGAGAAACGCAGCAGTGGTTCAAAACACAACTCATTACAGCCAAGGTATACAGATTAGCATCTCAGGATGCACAAACCTTGAAGCAGGCTGCAGCTGCAGACCAGAACAAGTCCTACTCATGTCAGCTAGGAAAAGGAAGCATACACTACAAATCACACAGGTTCCCATAAATTGGACAACAACAGACTGGAAAAAGATTGCTATGTCTAAATGTCTCGATTTTAGAAGCTACAATCAGATGGGTCAGAATTTGGTCATCATGTCAACGAACTAAAATCTGCTGAATGTTTCTGACATCTTGTTGAATCTATGAGACAAAGAGGCAAGGCTGTTTTGAAGACAAAATTGGGTATAATTTGGTACTAGAAAGGTATCTCTATAAAGTTACAGTGAGTATACAATTATTTACATTTTATTTGCTGGCAAAAACTGTTTACTTATCAAGCAACTACAGACAATCATGTTCATTTATTTGAAATGTTTATGCTTCCCATCACTCCACTTTGTCAATGTCAAATTTGTCTGTATAGCATATTTAAAAACAACAATTGATAACTAGTAATAATCAAATTTTTTAGGCAGCCACAGTAAGGGCTGACCACCCCTAGGTTTTAGTTTGGATCTCAAAACAGGGCTGGTTGACCAGAGTGTTCCTGAGGGGATCAAACAAATAAAATGGGGTTAACATTTAAAGCTTTAAAAATAAGCAATACAATTTTTAATCAGGACATAAATGGTCATTAAGCCTATTGAGTGATGTTAAGACATACATAGTTATTTGTCAATGGCTTTTAGTATCAGGTGCATGATGAGCTACTTTCCAAATTACCGAATCACCTCTTTCGTATTTTTATTAAGATGCAGAAGGTTTAGATTAATTAAGGTCTTGATTTCAATCAGGCTGTTCAGTAGCCATGTCAGTGGACCACTTAACCAGGAGATAGGACTGAATGTCACCAGCAAAACAATAAGCATGGAATAACTGTCACTATCAACAAACATGTATGCCAGCATTCACTGTGGCTTCAGGCTTTGGGAAATGTTAGTGGACTCATTATCAATAATACTCTTTAAAATAAAGCCATCTGCTCATCTGTAATAAGTTGATGTTGTATTACATTTAGTAATCCAGAGGCTTTAATTCAAAGTGACAATAAGAGACCCTTGATTATGGATTTAACAATAGAAGCTGATTCTGTAGCTAAAGTACAAGAGAATAAATACAATTTAGAGGTTTGAGCTGGTGTTACATTGCAAACTCAACCAAGATCTAACATAATGTCTTTTTAAGAACTGCCTTACAGAATTTTAAGAAGCAGAAGGCCTTACTTTCATTTACAGTTATAGGAGAGACCCATAAACACAGGTTAGTACAAGTTTTCTCTAGTGATTTATGCCTGATCTGTGATGAAGGGGGGTAAACTAAGTTCAAGAGTTATGGAGATGTTCCAAGAAAAATTAGATTAAGGATTAACGATGCTTAGGGCAATCTAATATAAGGCAACATCAGAATTAAGCTCTAGTGCACACGATAGTGAAATTGAAATTCTACTGATGTGGTGTAATAATTTGCTGCTTAATAGTGTAAGGGCGGTTTCATGGTACTTGGACTAAACTGTCATATTACAGACGGCAAGAATATGTTCATCACAGGCAGTCCAGAAGAAGATGTTGACATGAGTTATATTGTTTTGTGTTCTCTGCCATGGCAGGGAGCAAGCAGGTGAAGACAAAGCAGTGAGTGGTAATGATGACACACAGTAGCTTGAAGACCACCCTTCTTGTTTTAAGTCTGTAGTCTGAAAAAGTTTTGGGATTCCAGCAATCTAGGGCAGCAGTGGAGAGCACATGGCTGAATATAGAATGCCAAAAGTGAATTAATAATGGTGTTTGATTAAAACAACATGAAGAGTCAATTATCCAAAAAGGTTGTTGACTTTTGTCAAAATTAAGTTTGAAGCGGATTTGACCTCATTTCCAAATTCCTCAAGATAAACCTTGGTTTTTAAAACTGTCGTATCATTGCATAAATGTTATTGGTTCCCTTGTTCTTTTATTTGTACATAGTTCATTTGTTCTTTATTCCTTTATTTTGCTTGGTATTTTAGTTGAATTGTTGTAGCCTAGTAAAGAGTTTGTTAATTGAAATATATTTGACTGGTACTCGTACTCGTACTCGTCGTCTTCCGCTTATCCGGAACCGGGTCGCGGGGGCAGCAGCAGACTCAGCAGAGACACCCAGACGCCCCTCTCCCCAGCTCCAGCTCCTCCGGGGGGAGCCCAAGGCGTTCCCAGGCCAGCCGAGAGACATAGTCCCTCCAGCGTGTCCTGGGCCGTCCCCTGGGCCTCCTCCCGGTGAGACGTGCCTGGAACACCTCCCGAGGAAGGCGTCCAGGAGGCATCTGGTATAGATGCCCGAGCCACCTCAACTGGCTCCTTTCGATGTGGAGGAGCAGCGGCTCTACTCCGAGCCCCTCCCGAATGGCCTCACCCTAACTCTAAGGGAGTGCCCGGCCACCCTACTGAGGAAGCTCATTTCAGCCGCTTGTATCCGGGATCTCGTTCTTTCGGTCATGACCCAAAGTTCATGGCCATAGGTGAGGGTAGGAACGTAGACCGACCGGTAAATCGAGAGCTTCGCTTTTCAGCTCAGCTCTCTCTTCACCACAACGGACCGGCACAGCGCCCGCATTACTGCGGCAGCCGCACCGATCCGTCTGTCGATCTCCCGCTCCATTCTTCCCTCACTCGTGAACAAGACCCCTGAGATACTTGAACTCCTCCACTTGAGGCAGTGAGGCAATATATTTGACTTGGAGCTGAATTGTTTTTGTTAATAAATTCCTAAATTCCTAAAGATTTTCTAAATTTATTCCACATGTGTGCAGAGTTTGCCGTTTTGAGAATGCCAGTGCTCAAATCACTCTTTCATCAACTGTTTTAATATCACCGCCATATTGGGGGGGTGTTCACAAGACAATACTTAACAGACCGAAGGTTATTTAATTAAAAAATAAATAACTCAAGCATATTATTGCACAACAGTGTCATATTTTAATCATAATACCCACAGATAATTACTATGGTTTAATCTACAACCTTATACTCTGTTACTCCTCACTCACTCACCATTACACAATAAAATAATCCGATCCTCTTACCTACAGTATGGTCACATAACTGTAGTTTTAAGTCCATTAATGCCTTGAACTACACTGAGTTGTAAAACTCACAACTAGACAATTCTGGGTTTTCTCCAGTTTTCTAAAGACATGCATGGCTAAGGGGGGGATTAGAGGTAGTAATAGTTGTGTCTGTTTTAACCCTTTGGAAAACAGCCAGGGAATAATGTACTCACATATATATTCACACCTAGGGTCAGCTGTGATGTGTGTAATACCAACCCTACAACAAGCTGTGAAGAAAACAATAGATGACTGGACCACCAAACAGCCCTAAAGGAATTATTTTTTTAATATTTTGACCAAAAAAATAAAAAAATAAAATACATTTTAAAGTTTGGCCAAAACAATCTCAGTGTGCTTCATTACTTATTAGATATTGCTTGTTCACAAAATTGGTTGGCAAAACCTAAGAAAATCAGTTATGCTCATTTGTGCGGTTTTCTTTAAGTTAACACACTGAAATTGTGATAAAATCATGATCATGGTTTTACTGTGATATTTTTGCCATATTGCCCACTCCTAGTTTATATGCTTCTAATAAAAAATGTCTAATATTAATAACCGACAATGACTAACCGAGGGGCTGCCCGGAGGTCTTTCTACATAGAGTTTGCATGTTCTCCCCGTGCATGCGTGGGTTCTCACCGGGTACTCCAGCTTCCTCCCACAGTCCAAAAACATGATCAAGAGGATCAAGAGGTCTCTCTAAATTGGCCTTAGGTGTGAATGAGTATGTGCATGGTTGTTTGCCCTGTATGTCTCTGTGTTGCCCTGCGATGGACTGGCGACCTGTCCAGGGTGTACCCTGCCTCTCGCCCGTAGACTGCTGGAGAAAGACACCAGCTCCCCCCGACCCACTATGGAATAAGCGGTATGAAAGATGAATGAATAAATGAATAACTGACAGCATAACACACATCTTAAATAAACTGGGGAGATTTTAATGTCTTTACGTTTATATCCTACCTTTAGATTTTGATTTTCTCTCCTTGGCTACACTTGCAGATGGAGAGCTCTCTTTTGTTGTTTTTTTCTTCGTTTTCTTTTTTGGGGTGTCCTCCTCCTCCTCCTCATCATCTTCAGTGTCTGAGGCTGGAATAAAGCAGTAATTTGTTATTTAAGACATAGATTGATATTTTTAAATTAAAGTTAATTGATAATAAGTTTAAAATCTGTGGTTTAGACATTTTTTTATACTGCACCACCTTAAATCTCTCTCTCTCTTGACACCACCATTCTAACTAACCACAGTGTCCAGATTAATGACTCACCTTTTTTCTTTTTTGGAGCACTTTTGGCTTTCTTTTTTCTTTCTTTCTCCTTATCTTTCTCAGGTTCCTCTTTGTCTTTTTCTGGTTTCTTTTTCTTCACTTTCTTCCCACCTATAGAGTTTATGTTAAAGGACATAAAATGTAACCACTGTTGTTAAATCAGCTGCAGAAAGAGTGTTTACCTTTTTGTTACTTTTGCAGAATAGTAAAAATAGTAAAACTAATCCTCACTTTGGGTGTTGGAGGTGTCATCTTCTGCTGTGTCTTCTTTCTTCTTTGTCTTGATTTTTTTGGGTTTGGTCTCGGTTCCATTTAATTTGGTTTCGGACGTACAGTTGGCCTGCTCTTTCTTCTTTTTTGGTTTCTTTGCGTTTTCTGCTGATAAATCTTAGTTAGACTTGTGGATTTGTGAAGATTTTTGAGGTGAGATGGAATGACATTTGGATGAGCTGAGCTATCTCAAAAATAACTGTTCACAATGGTATCAAAACTCACCATTACAAAGTCAGATGTTATGGAAAGCAATGAAAAAAGAAAAAAAGGAAAATTATATTATTACATTTTTGTTATAACTTCATCAAAAAAAATGAGTTTAGGCAAATAAACACCTCGTTTTTGATTTCTCTAATCAAGAATGATTATTAATATCACTATAGAAAGTCAATAAAACATGATATGATGATGATATGATGATGATATGCAGCACTTGCAATGATTAGATGCTGAATTAATATATATATAGTATATAATATATATAATAATATATATATATATATATATATATATATATATATATATATATATATAATATATATATATATATTTATAACAATATCTCCAGTATGTTTTTGTGGGGGAGGTCCATATTTTCCTTATGCTCATCCAAATTCTTGTTGTATTTTCTTGGTTTACAAAATCTACTGTCAGGACACAAGGCTCAGATGACCCTTTAAGCTATTTTTGACATTTATTTTTATGCAATAATTTGTGCATGTCATAATTTTCTCAAACAAAATCTAATTAATTTGTGAGCCTGTTTTCTTTATTTTACTTCTTTTTGAACATTGTAAGTGTATTGTGACTAAACCTTTGCACCAAACGACTCGAACAAGATGTCACACTGTTACAGGCAACGAGGTCAGCGTGATTGGAGCTGGCGGAAACACAGGAGGTAATCCTATTAGATCTAGATCCTGCATCAATGGAGATTATTTGTGTCCGCAGAAAACTCAGATTGATGTGTAATGTGCTCCAATGTGACAAGCACCATATTGCAATGAATTGCTGTTACCTAGTAGTTGCAGACTCATAAGGCAAAATCAAGGCAATCTATCCATTCTAATTTAACACAACTTATGGCAGTGTCAAGATTTTGCTTGTAGTTTCTGAGAAACAGGACATTTAAAACTGTATTATTAAATTAAGCAATATTTAAACATTATAAAGAAAGAATGAGCTTATTACTCTCATCAAATATATATTTTTCTAATAAAAATGTACTTGAAAATCCTTTATAGAATAACTTAGTCTAAACAACTTATAACATAAATATCACTGCAATTTATTTACAGCATTTAGATGGTGTTATAAAGATTTGTTAAGCTATAATTTGATAATAACCATATAATGTATGAACAAAATAACTTTAGTTATTTAGTTTTTGTTTCGCTTATACTATAATAGTGTACCATAATGTTTCAGTGAAATTTAGTTTGAATTATTATATTGTCTTCATTTTGCACAATCAGTCCCCCATGGTTAAACCAAATTAAAATGTTTCAGTACTAGAGTGAGCTATTTCTGTCAGTAAAGATGATTTAAAGCAATGTTAAACTGTTAAATTAAATTGTAATTACAGATCTTAGTAAAATTTACAATACTGTTTCTGAATGACTCTGATGCCTAATCAACATATGTATTTCAGATTAAAATTCGAGCTAGAGACAGCAAAATGCTCTAAAATGTCTTTTTCTCTTGTCTTTCATGTGACCACTCATTTCTGTTTGTAAATTTAAATAAATGTTACTTTGACAATATGTATGTAAAAAAAATCTAAGAAATCCTAAACCATATCTTACCTTTTCTGCAGACATGGCTTGCCCTTCAAATTAAGACGCACAGGATCAAGGATAGAAAGTAGGAATAGCGGGTTTCTCACATAGATAATAAAACAGCGAGAAAGCCCAGAACACAGTGTGGTGTCTCCATCAGCAGAAAGTTTCTAATAGGATTTATGTGTAAAGCCATCTGCTCTGCAAGAAACGCGTCAACAGGAGAAACCAAGGCAGCCTTGAAAGGAGGGAGGAAAGCGGTTTGTAATGCAGGTTAACATTCAGAAGTTGAAATTTCCTTTTTCTTCAGGATAAAGGTGTAGTTTCTGCTCAAATTATAAATCTCAGGGAAATAACAGGTGACAATGACAGAAATAAAGGACCTGGTTTATTGTTGTGTGAGCAGACTCCCTTGCTTTTAGACATTTTCTCCAGATCAGAGTAGCAAATGTTTAAAACCAACTCAGAAAACCTATAAAAATTAACTTCAAAACCTTTACCAACTCGTCCAGATTTTATCAAAAGAGAAGACATTTTTTAAGCCATCATCTCAATTGAATGGAGAAAATTTTAGAGGTTTTCCTGCTCTGGAGGGACTCAGTAATTTAACCATGTATTGATAGCAAGCACTTACAACGGAGAAGGATTACAAGAGACTGAAAGGGTGACATCATCCTGTGCTAAGGAGGTCATTGCCCCAGAATTGTCTTCAGTATGTGTTTTGCTGTAGGATTAAATTTGACTAATTTACAGATTTGTATTATAACACTTTAAAATAAAATGATAAAACTCTGGTGAATGTCCACCAGAAGATTAGCGTGCTGGTAGCAAGTGTCATTCTTAACTGAACAGGTCAGGCTGAGTATGGTCAGTGTGTCTAAGTAGTACATTCTGTTTGTCCTTCCCTTGCATCTTATTGGTTTAGCAACACTTAGCTGGGAACAGTGGAAAGAGGGTTTGTTGAGGCGTTTATACTCATTCAGAAAACCACAAAGCCTCAGAAGTAATGGAAGGCATAAAGAATATAAAATAGCCAGTAAATCAAATACTTTAGGAGAAATATGTGAGCCAAACTTTATAAGCTATAGTGTTGACAAATTGTAGGCTGGTAATTACTTTAATCTCTTTTCACAACGTCAAACTGGAGAAGCATAACTGATGGGGAGAGAGGTCAAATCCAGGGTCTACCAGTTTGTGCAAATATTTCACTACAAGCACATCGTTTTTCCAGCATCAGTGAGAATCAGTGTGACTATCTTTCTAGCTGATGATTCCCCACACAGATTGGTGGAGAGTTGTCACATGATCCAAAGAGGATTTTCAACTATACAAGTCCCCATACCCCCAACTCATCAACCACTACCACAACAGGATGCTCTGAAAGATCAACTGGAATCACGCAGCTAAAATGTTGTCCCCCTTCTGGTAGAGTATAGACATAGACATATTGATTTTGAACGTTTCCATTTAGAAGTACCCTGTTTTAGACCAGTAAATAAAAATTTTGCTGAAGCAGCCTGGAAGCAGTGGATAAGCTTAAAGACATTTTCCTAGCTTTTAATTAATTTTAAATACTTTTTTTACATTTTAGGTGATTGGCAATAATACTAATAATAACAATTATTATTATTATTGTTTTTTGTGTTGTTTTTTTTTTTTACAAAGACAATTGAAAGCAAAGTGTGATTTCCTCTTTCAGCCACCAGATGCTGCTGTACACAAAGACGCACAGACTTACAAACACGTTCTCTAAATACACGGAGAGCTGCTGATGTCACTTAATTGTTATGCTTCACACATGACACACTCATCCTTAACTGTACTGGAAGATGTGCATACCAGCTGAAAGTATATTTGTTTGTACAATGAGGCCATATATTCACATGCTATCCAGCTATAGACAGCCTGAAGGCTTAGAGCTAAGAGAGGAAAGGAGAGATCACATCTGCAGTGACCAACAACACATGGTGGGACAAAAAGAAGGAAGAGTAGTTTGTAGTTTTGTAAGGCCAGACTCTTTGTGCCTCTGCATTGCTGTTCTGCTCACGCAGTCCAGTTTGCTGACTGTGAAAAGGTTCCAGACTAATGGCTTTGCTGGCATTTCTGCAAATGGTTGAAGGCAGCATGGCAGTTGGCAGGGAGCCTACGGAAGGCCAGTGACCTCCAGGGAGCGACAGTGAAGCCATTGTGATCTTAAAGAGACAGAAACTTTCCTTTCCATTTGATTTGTGAGAGTTGTTTTAGTACTTAATGAAAGTACTTAAGGCAAAGAAGCAGAACACTCTCAGATTTGACCAGCTTTATCAACATTACTTATAAGTAAATGTTGCTGTTTCAGAGCTAAAGTAAAACTTTTTTTTTTGCCTTAACACAAAATTTGCTTTTTATCTGCAAACATGTGCTGCCTTTGTTTGCCAAGACAGCTTTGGTTCATATAATATACTCTTTTTTTGTTTGAAAAACATCTAAGTTGTATTGAAAACCTGACCTTGTATAAAGTGGTCCAGGGTACTGAAAATGAAAACAGGTGTGCCAAGAAATGAAAACAGGGATGTAGGAGAAATTCCATGTTTTTCCTGGGGGTTTACTAGTTTCATTGTAGTGGAACCAAAAAATGTAAGGATGACTCCGTGCTTTAGAGACCTTTTGAATTTAATGGACTGGATTGAACTAGAGTGCATGTTTAATGCTTTTAAACTGTGGCTTGTGTTAGTCTTGGAGTTAATGGTGCCCCTTAGTTTTCCCTTAGAAGCTGTGAGTTTTTCAGTTCCTGTCAGAATAACAAACACAAATTGCTCTGCAATATAAAATCTTTCTTGAAAAGTCTGAGAAGTAGGCCAGATTATAAATGCTATATGACTGCTGCACATGTAAAAACACTGTTGTTACGTTGCAGATATACACTTTTATTTGCAGTTTTGGCATCTCATGAAACTTGTATCTCATGAAACCAGGGGTGGTTCCCCTGGGACTCTCCCCTGCTCTTCTCTGGGGGGGTTGCGGTAGTCCCGGCGATGGTTCTCCTGGGGTTCCTGTGTTTTGGGGGGGCCTTTGGGTGTCTATGACTCGTATCTCCTCCATATCTGTTCCTTGTCCAGGGGGGCAGGTCTGTGGCTCCTCACACTCACTATTGCATATTTTTTATGGAGAAACCTTGTATACACAAGCACGCTCACACTCAGACCCACAGGTGTTTAGATTCAGGTGTTAACAGATACACAAATGTTCTATATTTAGCCGCATTTACCACTAAATACATCTTGCATTCATAAGTACCGTGCACTTTTTGGTAAAAAAGCTGGTAATATGAATGTTTCTGCAGTTGTAGTAGCAAGGAGGGTGCTATTTTGTATTCTCTTTATCCTTCTTTCTTTCCTCCATTGTTTTCTCTTTCTCTCCCCTTTTCCTTTTTACCCAACCTCTGTCTCTTTTGTGCTTCTTATTTTTTTCCTTTTCATTTCTGTCTCCGTGTCTGAAATAATCCCAAAGCAGTTTCTAATAGTTTCTTTTATAAATATCAAGCAGAGCTTTAAAGCGTTAACTGTAATGCTCCACTTGTGAAAGTAAGTATGTTGGGCTTCTTCTTGGCAATTCTGAGCAATCCTCTGCCGGACAAAAAAAAAACCAAAACCATAGTAACCTACAACATGTTTTTGCGAAAAATGTTTCTTTGGTGTTTTAAGATGTACAGTGGAGAGAAATGCATTATCAGCTTTTAGCAGCAAGTTTTGGTCTGTGACTGCAACAGTTAGCAAATCTTTTGCAACCAGAAGGCATTCAACTAGTGTGTCATCATTCCTAGATATAGAGCTCAAATCTTTGAAGCGAATCAGTGCTCTGAAGTGTCATGAACATGCTTCATGTGCAAATAATAAATAAATAATCTCAACTGTAGTATAATAGTTCATCTATTTTTTTAAGGTTCTAAGAATGTTTGTAGTCTCATATAGTTTAAAGTGCATTTTGTCACTGCACAACCACAAACATCAATAGATTTTACTGACGTTTTTATTGTTAGGGCAACAGAAAGAGGCACATAATTGTGAAGTGACGGAAATTGATATAGAATTTAAAATTCTTTATACCAATAAAATCTGAAAAGTGTGGTATGCACCAGTCGCCCTGAGCCAATGCTTTGTAGATCCACCTCTAGCAGCAGATCTGGTAGGCAGTCTCACTACCAGCTGCATATATAGAGAGATTTTGACCTTGCTTCCATGCAAAATAGTTCAAGCTCAGTCTAATTGAATATAACATCTGTTTTCCTTTGTGTTAGCTTAATTGGCTAGTCCTGAATTTGATGTCATCATGGCTGCCGTGAGGGCGGTCAAATTTATATCCATTTTCCTTCATCTTGTGTCAACTCCATTTAAAATCCCATCACTCCCTGTGATGGCTGTTTAACAACTATTAAGGATCAATTGTCAGAAAGATTATTGATTTCTGATTTGCATTGTGAACTAGCTGTATAAACACAGGCAGATTGTTGTTCATAATTAGTTTTAAAACTAATTTGGTCTCATTTCTAATTCCTCATAAAAAAAACATAAATATCAACACTGAACTGTGATATCATCGCATCATTTTACTGGTTATAGTTTTGTACTTGTTTCCATTTTATTTGTAGTTTGTTTTCGTTATTCTTTCATTTTTACTTAGTAGTTAGTTTTAGAGTTACTAGCCTAGTTAAAGAGTTTGTTAATTGAAATATTTGAACTTATACTTTGGAAAGTTGTTGTTTGTGTTTACTCTATATATGTGTGCAGGGCTTGCAGAGCTCAAATTACCTCATCCATTTATTGTTCTATAATAACACACCACATTGGCCTGGTATTCACTGGACAATACCTGACAGATTGAGTTGTTTGACTAATGATTCCTGTTCAGGTAGTTCCCTGGTTTGTTAGTCTGACTAAAATGTTTCATGTTCTACCTTTATTATTATTATTATTATTTCCAAATTTATTAATAATTGTGTTAATGGTTATTAAATATAATTATTAAAAGTTGCTAATAGCCAAACCAAACATATTGTTGCACAACATTTCTATGGCTTTTCTTCAACGGTGACTTTCTTCTTACCACTCTTCCGTGACGTCCAGATTTTGGAGAACACAACTAACAGTTATTGTGTCGTTCCTCCCACCTGATCTCTGAATCGCTGCAGTTCCTCCAGGGTTACTGTGGGACTCTTTGATACTTCTCTGATTAATGCTCCACCTACCTTAGATCTTGCCAATCAGTAAAGAAATCAACACCAAGCATTTGAGTTTGGCTGTTAAAATGTAAAAGGATATCTGATTTGTCAGTCACCAGGTATAACTGGTTAGGAAGAAAACCAGACAGGTCTGGATGACGGCTTAGCAAGAATCGCTTTAAACTTGGTTCAAACTTTACATTATAACTGACAACTGTACAAAAAGAAAGAATAATCATCAATTATACATCTTAGAGTATATAGTAAGACAAAGTCATTACATTACTATGCTGAGCCAATAGGAGAGCAACACCAGTGTCTAGATGAGAGTCCTCCAAGCCAGAAGCTTGTGTGAACTGTAACACAAGCAGTGCTGAGCCCCGTGAGAGCTTGGCACATCCAGGAAATAGTGCTGCTGCTTGCATTTCCTTCTCTCTGTGTGCTTAGTTTCATCAAGATCAGAATTTGTGGAGTAATTCAAATTACTGTGTATCTAGATAACAGAAAGCCTTGGAGCTAAGCTGGCATGAGCAGAAATACCCTGAAGGCAGATTGAAGAAAAAACCTGAGCGTGCCAATGGCTTGAGGGTCCAAGAAAGAGGGGGTGGAGTTGGAGGGGTTGGGGGGTTAGAGACAGCAAAAGCCAGACCTTCTAAAATTTTTCTCCCTTAACTTTTCTCTTTTTTCTCCTGAGACAGACATTGCTTTTTTGAAATCATGCCAATGAAGGCTGGCTCAAATCCTTAGAGCTCAAAGTTTTACAAGCTCAGTGCTCACAAACAGGAAGAGAAAGACACAGTGAGATTAGCAAAAGGGAGATTGTTGTTGCTGTCTTCTTTTCTCTATTCAGAGCTGCCTGGTGTATGTCAGCAAAGTCATTCATACTTTGCTTTTCCAAATATGAATAAAGACATTTTTCTATAGAAAAAGGAGCACATTTTTGGAAAGACGACTGGACGGAATGAGAAAGGATTAAAAACACGCAAAGAAATAACTGCCTGAAGAACAAAGGGTCGTGACGTCACACAGAGAGCTGTCTTGGATATTGCCAGATAAAAGATACTGATATTTATGTGTGCGGCTCAAACTATTATTTGGGTCATTTTGATGTTTTCAGGATTTGTGCCTTTTCAGAGATCAACCCTTAGTCTTGTCCTACTTTTGCTTTAGAGTTCCAAGATACAGTTTGTTGGTTAAGTATGTTTAGGTATAAAGATCCTGCACCAATTGATTTCCTGTTGTTTTCACATTAAACACCAGTTTATCATAAATACTGTTAAATTAATGAATTCCAGGGGTGACCATTCTATTTTCTGTAAAAAGTCTGCATAAAAAGCAAAGGCAGGTGCAGACCAACTGAAGGCGTCTGGAGCGACCACTGAAAATGGGAACTGTGAGGCATGTACTACCTGGGAATGAAGCCAACTGCTGACAAAAGGCTTTACTGCACGGTTCTGAGAGAAGCCTTTAACTCACTGGCTTCAGGACAACTCGGCACAAAACTGTTTGGCCAGCAGCAGATAAATCTGTCAACCCCTTTAGCTTTGTTACCAGACAGCGTGTAAGTACTCATTTCTAATTTATTTCTTCAATAGCAACTCTGTTATTGTCCTCCTTAAGTCAAGTAAGATATTTATTTGCTGACACATAATCTACATCTCATATAGCTGCTGCAATTATAAGCTTAGTTAGCCAACTATAACTGTGTGTCGAAGCTAAAATCACTTTATACATAGAGCATAATCAATGTGTTTCTTTATACATTTTTGGGATGCATGAAAATGATTTTTCTCACTTAGTGATTTCTTTTCCTGTCTTGTTTTCTGTGCTTCTTGGCAATCGGGTGAAAGTGGGCAGGGAGAGAGGAGGGCATGGTCCAAAAGCTGCTCTCAAGCCCCAGCCCCTGTTCAAGGGGGGTTGCTTGCTTGCACACTGCTCAGCGTTTCCCTCGTTCCTCAGGCAAAAGAAAGAGGTGTGGAATTGCATTCTTTTCTTCTTTTCTAACCAATATTTTTTGTTTTTTCTCCCATTTCCTTATTGCTCGTGTGCGATCGCTAGCCTGATATTGACATAAAAAGACTTCAGGTATTTCTAATTTCTTTTTTGATTCCGTTTCGGCCTTCATAGTCTTTTTGTATCAAGGTCTCCCTTTATCTGTGTCTGTTGGTGTTGTACACATCTTTTAATTTTACCCTCCCCGCAGCACAAATCTTTCTTTTGCTCAGAAACAATTCGGAAATCTGAATATTTTCCATTTCATTAAGACAAAGTAGAACTTTGAATAATGTGGTCTTGTTTAAATAAGTTAAATGAGTTAAACTACAAATGTTCAAAAATAAAAAAGGTGCTCTAGTGCTATAACTACTACCAGCTATCGAGAATTATCCACAAAGACTTTTTAGGAAAATTGTGCTGATCACAACTTTCAGACAGTTTGTATTATGCTCTTGGATGATGGCGTTTGATAAACCTGTTTTAAAAAACCAGACCAAACCAGATTTTTCTGTGAAAACTGTTCTGCTCATGAAGAGGCTTGGCTACCTGAATAAGGAAACTGTGCTTCAGATCAAATTGATTTGATCTGTTCTCACTGTTTTTATAATCACTTAGGCAGGAAAACACACATATTTAGTATTTGAAATCTACAGGAAAAGGTGTCTTTTATTATCTATTACGTACCACTCAGTTTATTTTTACAGTCTAACTGAAGTTTTTGCTTTCATTTGCATAGGTTTACATAAATTAACTAATAAAAAATTGTGCATGCCAGCTACAAAGGTGTCGTCAAATTTTGGGCTTCTATTTAAATGCATAATACAAACATATAGCCTAAAGTAAAGTGTGAATGATAAAAAAGTAAGTGGGTGGGAGCAGAGAGAGAAAAAAAAATGAGCCCATTTCCTCCTCCCGTCAAGTTCTCCTCAGATGAACTTGCTATACAGCTTGATGACATGTTGTTTGGAAAGCCACGTCTTCCGCTATTTGTCTTTCTCTCCTCCCTATGGCTGGTGTGTCTCTGTGGTCACCAGGATCAAAGTCTCGTTTTGCTTTCATCAGGTCAGACTGCACACACTTAATCAGCTCTTCCTGTTAGCAAAATTGTTTCAGGGGCTATAAACAGCACTTGATCAAACTCTTTGTAGTACAGCCATTTTACAAAAGAACAGCAAGAGAAACCATTAAGCAAAAGCTGTGAGAGATCTCTTTAGACAGACTCTAAATATTCTGCCAGTGTTTTACCATCTGTCTTTATCTTTGTAGCAAGTTTTCCATTAAATGAAAACTTTAAAAACACTGCCTTATGATCATCAAAGCTTTTGCACTGATATCAACACAAAACAACAGCAGACAGATGTTGCAAATGCACCTTTTTATTTATACATGTGTATATTGTACATTGTAAATATGTATATTCTGTAGTGCAAAAACAAAAACCAAAGAGCAAAGTGTACCGGAGTCAAATTCCTTGTTTGTATGTACAAACTTGGCAATAAAGCTGATTCTGATTCTGATTCTGAAAAGTAGCAAACCCGTCAGGAAACCATGAAAAGTACTTGCAAACAACTCACATATCTTAAAAAAAATAAGCTCCAAATATTACCATCACAGACTACTTTACGAAACTACATATGACATAAGAATACTTTCACAGTACAAATCCGCAGCAAAAGCCTTGGTACTGGTCTAAAATTTTATTTTAATCATCCCTAGAATGTTTTATAATGTTAGTAGTGGACCTGCCAACTGTGTACGCTATTTACCACTCAGTCTGGTTAATGCTGAAAAATCTATTACAGGGGAATTCAGTTGTGTGGTTTAAAAAACAAATAAAAGAATCAGGAGTTTTTCATTTCTACATAACCTTACCACGCTGTTACTGTTTCAGCTAGTCACAAATCTGATTCCTAACTCCAGTGGAAATTTGGAAACAATGGTAACCATTACTAACCACAGCAAGTTCTACAAAAGCAGGTATATTAGAGTTATATTGCTAATTTTCTAAGTTCCTTTAACTACTAGCTGTGCTGCATTGCTAACACTAGCTTATCCAACCTATTCCTATAACCCATGATGCATTGAGTAAATTGTGTGCACAACTTTTGGACCAGAATTTTTATATGTAAACAAATTGCCTCTCGCAAAGCAAATACAGATAAAAACATGTGGAAGCATCCATTGTTAAACTGTGCATTGGATAATATAGTCACAGCCTCACCTTAATCTTTTAAAGATTGGAAGGATGACCTAAAGAAATGGACTCTGACCATATATACTAGCATGCTGCTTTTTCAACTCAGCTGATGCAGACAATAAAGGTGTGATGAAACTAAAAACCCTGAAGTGTAGCAGTACTTAAATAGTCAAAATATATATTTTGTTGTGGGGGGTGGGAACAGCCTTGTGCACCTCAGAGTTGACATGGAACAGCACACATCACCAGGCTCAGTTTCCAGTATTATTGCTAGGAGACCAAGGCAATGAAACACAGCAGTTCTGTTAATGTCATGGTTGAGGGTTTGGTGACAGGACCAGAATGCAGAACATGGCGAGAAGGCAGCATGGTGAGTTGAAGAGGTATTTAATGATAAAATAAACAGACTTGCAAGCAGGCAGGCAGAGTACTGGATACAGGCAGAATGTCCACAGCTTAGTAACAGGAGCCAAACAAGAACAAAACCACAAAGGATAAACTCAAGACTTCAGCTAAGGTAGCGAGGGAGGATAACATGGAATGATAACGTGAGGAACCAGAGAGGAACAATGAAAACCAGAGAGCTTATAAACTGAGGGAAGTGGAGTATGGACCAATGAGATAGGGAGGCAGATAATCAGAGGAAACGAGAATCAGGTGTGGACCAGGCTGCAGGGAATGGAGGGAATATGAATGGTTGCTATGGTGACCGGACTGGGAGACAAAGGGACACTGGAGAAACTAGACTAAGAAATAACCAAAGGGAAAAACTGGATAAAAAGATAAACAATACAAACTCAGGGAAACAGATCTAAGCAAAACTATAGACAAAGATAAATAACCAAAGAAAGCATAAGAATCTAGAATAACAATAAACTAAAGTAAACTGAGAAACTGGAGGGAACATAAGAAACACCTGACTGATAAAAAGTAAACAAACACTAAGCTACCTGAGATGGACGCAGAGAAGGTGAAGACTGGAATAAATACAAACCAAAACTTAAACAATAACTGAAAGCTAACCTATCAGAAGGAACAGGAACAATAGAACTAACACGAGGAACTAAACTAAAAATAAGGCTGGAAGGAACTACAAACAAAAGGGAAACGAACACTGAGTAAATAATAACTGAAGAGGAACAAAAGACAAGAGGAGGAACAGGGCAAAGAAACAAGTAAACTAGAAGAGTGCAGCAAGAGACAAGTAACCTAACCATAAACAAACACCAAAGCACTAAACGGGAAACTAAACTGGAGAGCGCAAGGAAGCAAGAGAATAGAAATAATAATAATAATAATAAGGAAACCATTCCAAGTAATAAATAAGAAAACACCAAGGTAACTAAGAGCGAGGAGAGAGAACAGAACTATCAGGAAATGGAAAGAAACGACATGACTACAAAACCCAAAATAGAAACATCAAGCTGAAAGTAAACAAAACACAACCACAACCAAAGTCCAAAAATGTCAAACCCCAACAGTTAATCCTTTTCTCCATGTTTTCCTCTCTGGTGGTTGGGTGTAGCCCAACCACAACATGAGATAAGGATTTTTCTCTGTGGCCTTATTTTGACACAGTAAAAAGAACAAACATTCAGGGCCCATTTAGATTCTTCAGCTTTGTCTTGATTAATTTTCTGTTCATAGCAGGTGGAAACTGGACAACCCATAGGAACAATCTCATTTCACTTTGGGCGAATGTTCAACACGCGCCTGAGGAAGTTAAGCTTGGTCTGGTTATAAGGGCAGCTGCAAAGAGTCTAACAACTAACACAGCATTGCAGGGAGATATTTGTAAATTACTAATTATAAAGTAGACAGAGAGGAAGAAATATTTTCCAAACTGCGTACCATCTTCTTCAATAATACTTGTTTAATATGATTAGCCAGTTGCCCCCAGAATGAAGTATAAAGTAACACTGCCAAGAATTAGATGGACGCATAAACTGAAGTGATGAATACCTATTTAACATTTGACCCTTACCTTTATTTAACAAATATTTAGTTGGTTGTGTAGCAGGTAACATGTTATTAGAGGGAGAAAATTTAGCAGCAATTTATAGTTTCTTAAATTTAAATAATAGTGAACATAATTCAAAGACAGGAATATTCTGCAAAATAGGAACAGAAATCACAGTGAAGCACCACATGATACAACTCCAGTGTTGTGTGCTGATTGGCTGGAACAGACACTAAAAAAGTAAACTCCAACAAATAGTGACTTTTGATAACAAATAGTGACTTTTGATTAATTTTTCATGCCAAAATCAGTTTGTGTATTCACTGGATTGGTTTAAAAATGTTTTTAATTGATATCTGCAGCTAGCAAGCCAGAGTTAGAAGGATCTGATACCATTTTGCATCTGATTAATAATTCAACATCTCAATTAAAATATATCGCCATCTGAAGCCCTAGTCTTCTTTTTTTCTGCCCACTGAGTATACCCTGCTGCCACAGCCACACTGGCTGCCAAAACATTTCAATCTCTGATGGCATTAATTGGGTAAAAAGGAATTCAGGATGTTAATGAAAAGCCTAGCCGCCTTTCAGCTAACGTGGTTCACATGTTAATTTATGCAAAGTGACCTAGCCTTTGCATAGTTTGACCATTGCCATCTACTATAACAGTGTCTGGCCTCAGTCATCTCTGTCAAAGCATGGCCCCGTCTAGACTTGGGCATTTACCCAGCTTGTGTCCCAGCTTCTGACTGGCACACTAAACAGACTTCTTTTCAATTCACTTAAAGTGGCTTTCACTCTAAACTAAAAACGAGCAACTTCCAGATGTCTACCCTTAGTTCCTCTATTGAAATATATATGGAAAAAGTCACATTATATTGGAAAATTATAAACAATATCTTCTCTGAGATAAGTCACAAACAAGTCCTTTGACAAACTCTTAACATTACTTTGGCTGCACCATAACTCCATGGAAAAGAAAGACAGAGCTGACAGACAGGCAGAGCAAAGAGTAAACAGTTCACATGCTGCACCACAGATGTTACATATAGCTGCCAAACAACTCCCTAAAATGGAAAATGTACATTTAAAAGGTGTCTTTTGTTCTCTTTCTTCTTACTTTGAAGAGTGAACAGGGAATTTTGTACCCAAAGCCTTCCTAGAAAAATTAAAATAAAAAATCCAGGCCCAAATTTTGAAGTAAAAATAAAGTTCAGCATTACTATGTTATATTATGTACTGATCTTTCCATGTTGGATAGACTGAATTGAAACACATTTTGTGATGAGAGAGTGTTCAACGTGTAGGTCATTAAAGAGGAATCTCCTTTGCCAGTTCTTTTCATCATATGCAAATAAGCAGTGAGACTCTGGCCATTTTCCAATAAATCACTACTGGCTATTCCAAGCAAAGCACCCCTTTAGACTTTACTCTACCCTTGGTAAAAAAAATTTCACAACTATATGATGAACTCATATTTTATGGCAGCAGCATAATCTTACACTGAAAATTAAAAACAAATTCCGACCTTCAATCAGTGAAAAAATGTTTTTAGTTTTTTTTTTGCAAAACTATAGATGCCATATTTCCACAGCTGCTGTAGAACCTCCTTTTGCCAATTGAGATGGCATGGTCTTCAGCTATATTTTCAAAGGTTGGAACATAAAGAGAAACGGATCTTTGACCATTCCCCTTTGTGCTGGTGGCTTCTGATTAAAAAGTGATAATTGGTCATTGCTGGGTTTTTCAGTAGGATAACGATCCAAAAGATACAGCCAAATCAACACAGAAACAGTGCACTCTACCTTTCAGGTCAGCACACATGTTTTCTAAAAATTTTAGGTCTGGACACTGCAATGACCATAGAAAAAGGTTGATTTTGTGTCTAGGGAAACATATCTTTATTATTTGGCTCTATGTGGCAAAATAAACCTGGCTTCTTGTCCAGTTTTGTTTGTTACAGTTCCAGCTGTTTTTAACATTTTTTATCGCTCTGTATATATGGACAAACTCAGACAAGTAGTTATTTTCTTGTATACATTTTCTTGTATATGTCTCGGTTTTCCTGTTTTTAAGACTGGCAAAGAAAAATAGGCCTTTGTGTCATGTTATATTTGTGCCCCAGGTAAAACAGTAAGCCATGGATTACTACTAGAAACTAGACCCTCCAATCTGTTCCTCATTAATCCCTAAAAAGGGATTTATTTAAAAGGGGTTTTAAATGTCCTTAGCAGGTATATGCTATAAAGTAGAGGTTATTTGCTTAGGTTAGAAAATTCCTAAAAATATGTAGTTTAACAGTATCCGATGATGTATTTGTGATTGTTTTGAAGCAGTGTGTCACAAAAGAAATACTTTTAAATACAACTGTTTTCCAATCGCATGTAAAAGCTTGAAGACATCAAAGCATTTTTTTTACTTCTTTTGTATGCCTCATAGGTTTGGATGCCAGGTTTCCACTCCTACCTGCAAAACCATCTGTCCTTAAGGCTGAGGTAGTAGATTGAATAGTTGTGGGGTTAATGTCCTCCTTTTGAGATAACTATACAATCTACTGTCTTTCCAAAGGAAACAGAATAAGCTGTGGTCAGACCCAAGCCTTCATGTACGGTGGAAACGTCTTCAGTTCAGGAACTCAGAAGATGAATAAATGCTTAACTAAAAAGGCTTCCCTACACCTCTGAAGACAAATGCAGGCATTAGATTGTCATTACCCAGCTGCTAGATAGAAAGAAGCTGATTTATTCTGGACTTGTGCTTGAAGTTGAGCCTAGCAAGGTGAGGTAGTAGGTTATATAGTTTGTGGGATGGAGCAAATCCTACTCAGATGATAACTATACAGTCTATTACCTTCCTTGAAAGGTACAATGAGTGCTTGGAATCCCATCACTGGCTTATGTACATAGTGACAAAGTCTCTCTAATGCCACCCTGTGGCCAAAAACTAACAATTGTTCACACTTTGAAACCTCTGCAGTATGTATCTGAAAATCTAAAGCCAGATGCATAACACTCTACTATATGAAAAAAATGTACAATGGAATATATTTTTCAATTTCTAAAACTTTTCATCAATAAATAATTAATTATTGTTTCTTCATAATGCTAGCTATTGTGAAAAAGAATTTAAAGAAAAGTATACTTTGTGATTGTACCATTTATGACCTTGGAGAACAATAAATAACCACAATGTAACAAACTAATCTTCATTCTCTATTTCCCAAACCATGTATTTCAGAATTAAAAGTGCAAAATAACCAAACCAAAAATGGTGTTTTATTTGTGCCATTTCAAATGCCATGTACAATTTATTTTGCAGTTAGTTTCTTTGTCACTTCAAACCTCGATTCCAAAGATGGCACTGTGGATACTTCTCTGTCTTGTACTTTGCGTTTTTGTGTGTTTATTCTGATTTCTGCCATCATTCTATGGTCACTTTCACTAGATAGGAACTCTTAAACATCAGACAGTTCTCTCTAGGCATTGTTCCCCCATTTTTCATCTATCCTAACTTCATTAAGATCTTGGTTGGTGACGCAGTAGCTCTCTGTCAGATTTGCCAGAGATGAAGAAGAGGTAAATGGGCAGGAGCGCTCATAAAACCTCTGCAACGGGAACTCCGCACAACTCTGTCATAAATCCACCTGATTTCTAAAAACTCGGACTACTGAAGACGTGCTACACTCACCTTTACCGAAAGCTGGCTCATTGAAAACATCCTGGATAACGCACTTGTAATGCCGGGCTTCCAGGTCTTTTGAGCGGTCCGCAGCGCAGAGCTGTCGAGCAAAAAAGAGAGGTGTTGGAATCTGCTTTTATATAAAAGAAGGTTGGTGTACCAATGTAATAAAATTATAGAAAACACGTAGTCCTAATCTGCAGTCATTTTTTGCACATCAGAGGCTGAAAAACAGCTTGCTAAGCTGATGTGGAGAAAAAAAATCTGCTCTCATACTTTTTCTTGGGGATTTTAAAAGCATAAAGCTCTCTAAAGAACTACCAAAATATGGGCAGGATATTAAGTGTCCCAGGGATAAAAAACTGGACCACTCACACAGTTCACCATGCAGCTTTAAGACTCTGATCAATGTCTGCTTCATCTCATTCCAACCTAGAGGCAAGAATTAAAAGCCTCTAAGCCTGTGGTTCAGACTGTTAGGAAGTGGACTAACAGTTGTCAAACAGTTGTTACAGGCCTGCCTAGACAGCACAGATTGAAGTGTTGTAGAACCTTCAGCCTTAGACTTAAATGGATTTAATGACGCTGAGACATCATACAGTAGTTTTTGTGAGGACATGTGCACACAGACCAAGACATTCACATACAATCATACAACAATAATAAACGATGGTTCACTTCTGATCAAACTGTGATGGACCAAAGATGAGGCTTACAGCAGTATAAGTATAAGCAGTGAAGTAACAAGCTTACCATGGAGATCAAGGCAGCCAAGAGAAGCAGCCAGAAGTTAAAAAGCAGCTTCTCATATCCTTTTCGTAGAGCAAAACTGCCCTGGCACATGTGGGCAATCATTTGCTGTATATAGTATGCCTGAAACACTGCGGCACAACATTAAAAAAAAAGCAGCTTCTCAGCGAATAGTTACAGGAGCCATCCCCCACACTGTGACTACCACCCGACTGCCTGATTACCTCAACAGCTTCTTATGTAGGTTTAAAATTCTGCCATTAACAACTTACTCCCACACAAAAGGATTACCTGCACCAACAACTCTACAACCCACCCTCCTCGCCCCCTCCGGCCGCACTAAAGGTCACTGAGGAAGATGTAAAAAGGCTCTTTCAGTGTCAGGAGACCAGGAAAGCTCCAGGACCTGATGGTATTTCCCCCTTCTGCATTAAAGCCTGTGCTGATCAACTGGCCCCCCATCTTCACTAAGATCTTCTACAAGTCTCTGGAACTGTGTTAGGTTTCCTCGTGCTTCAAACTCTCTGTCATGATCCCCAAGAAGCGCACCATCATGGGGTTAAATGACTACATCTCAACATCTGTCGTCATGAAATCCTTTGAGTGACTGGTGTTGAAGCATCTGAAGGACATCACAGGCTCCATGCTGGACCGCCTGCAGTTTGCTTACGGGACAAACAGGTCAGCAGATGATACATTCAACCTGGGACTACACTTCATCCTGCACCACCTCAACCGTCCAAGGACATACACCAGGATCCTGTTTGTGTATAACAAACATTAAAAAAAATTGGCTGTACATATACATACATGTACATACAGCTCTGTTATCCTCATTTTTATTTTGTCTAAAGTTTATATATTTATGGTTAATGTCAATGAGATGTGAAAACAAATCCCTTGTTTTGTACACAAAGTTGGCAAATGAAATGGTTCTTATTCTGATTCTGCCGTCAGTGTTTTTAATGCCTTAATTTTGTCTTTCACCAGGGTGGGCCCGAGGTATTAGCAAATCTTGTGGCTGCTCAGGGTCCCATGCTGGCCTGTGGGCCCAAAGAGAACTTAGATTAAACCACAACAAATAGAACATTGCACAAATAGCTGGTTAAATTTGCATAGTTGAAAGTAAGGTTGCTAACCCAACCCAAAAAAAGAGTTAAATTAAGTATTTACTGCATTGTATTGGCTGGTGGGCTTAACTGGAGTTGGGGCCCCAAACAAAAATTCTACTTAGGGCCTTATGCAACCTGGGGCCTGTTCTGTCTCTCAGTCTATATTTATTCTTAAACCTTTTTTGCCAGACCCAGGGGCAGACTGGAAATCCCTCTGTTCTGAAAAAGTCCAGAAGGACATCAGCATGCCACGTTCAGTTGACCCAAAGGTTAGACTGAGCACCTCCAACAGCTAAGTACAGCAGAAGGTGTTGCTCCTTTAGGAGTGCTCGAAGGGCAAGGAGTGTGTGATCACCACAGCAAATGTTCGGATGCAGCCTGTCTGTGTACATGTGTGCACAAGTGACAGCAAAGAGATATGAGTGAGATTAGCAATAAAACCTCACTGCTGACAGACAGTCTAAGAGCCGGGTTCAGTTTCCCTCTGCTGTAGGAAGTTAAGCAACCAGAAGCTTTGGCCTCTGAAGCATGCATCTCTGCTGCACCTCTCAGCTTTAAACTGGAGTCTCCAGCAGAAAAGGTTAACACGAGTTAAAAAACAACAAAGAAGAACTAATTATTAGTTGTGAGAGTAATGGCAAACAGAGAACATAAAAAAAAGGTTGTGTAGCAATAAATTAATCTTTTTGGCTGAACTGTACCACCCAGCAGCAGCATCTGGCATTTAGTTGTTGAGGTCAACCAAATTAACAAATCATCCAACAAGACACCAGGTTGAAACTGAACCACAGGCTGGTGATAAAGAGACAGATAGCAAATGGAATTCCAGCAGAGTTGTCAGTGAGTAACCAGATAGAGACAGAAAACAGTAAAAGCCCTCTATCAGCTTCTAGGATTTAAATGATGATGGTGGTGTGTTTTTTTTAGTGCTGTCAAAATTGAAGTTTGTAACCTTCATTTTAAAATTTTATTTAATATTAACTGTGCACATAAAAAAATTGGTGCAAAAGATTACATCGCATCTTGTTACTGTAGGCGGTTTGATAAATAGACTGGAGAACACTGAACGTCTACTGGAACCATTTTAGAGTATAGTAGTAAGGGAGGCAGGGAGCAGTTCCATGTTTACCCAAAACGTTTGGGAGAAAAATTAGTTTGAATTACTTTTACATTTAGTTATGTTTTTCTCTCCTTTTCTTCTCTTTTGTTTTTCTTTGGTGGGCAATATTTTTTTATGCATATTTTCATTTCCACATAGTCTTTGTTGTTTATATCATCTACAGTATTTTGTCAAGGGTGCCAGTCCCTCCTGCAGCAAAACACTCACGCAATGTGATGCGCGCAACACACGTCCTTCACAGCTGAAAAGGTATCATCAGGCTTGCAGCTTCCTGCTTTTTCCTCCAAATGTAATGATGGGCAGGGTATGTCCATCACAATTTTACTTACATAAGACCACATTTTAAATCACAGGACCTGTGTCCAAAAATGTAAGTCTTTGTTCTTGTGCACATTATGTTACACAAGGAAGGAGTGGGGTTGAGGTGTTGCATGAAGATATCCAGAGGTCTCCCTCCATTTTACTAAAATGTTGGAAAAACAGAAAGGACTTTAAAGAAAGTAATTAAAAAAATAATTAGAAAATTATTAATTAATGAGAGACAGAGATAAAAAAAAAATGTTTGTGAACCCGCACAATATGCTATAAATAAACTGAACTTAATTGAAATGAAGTGAAAAAACGCTATTTCTTTTCATACATTGTTGAAATGTGGCTTTAACTGTATATATGGGTCCTCCCATAACTAATTTAAGATCAAATGCTAAAGTGCAAACTAAGATTTAAAAAAGGGGAAGTTTGTCAGAGATATCTTTCTAAATAAAGAATATATCAGTATGACAACAAAGAGAAACATAGGTATGAAAACAACAGCATAACACATCAAAATAACTTTTAAACTTTGTTTGTTCAAACTGTATCACACTGGAGGGCTCAGTTCTCAGTGTGGTTGTATCATGCGGTATAGTCAGGGTACAGCATGAAGAAATTCCTGCAACTATACATGGTAAAACACACATGCAAAAAAAAACAAACCACATAATCAACAAAGTTCAGATAATAATCACGATGCAGCTCATTTCACTGCTGATTAAGGCTGAAAACAAACAGTGGTTTGGACAGTCAACTTACTTTTGGGTAAAACTGTCTTCACCAGAAATTTATAACGGAAACTAAAACTCATAACAGTGATAAACCCTGATATGAAACTTGCAGCTGGAACTGTAAGCTGAAGCTAGTCTTAATCATGTGGAAGTGGCTTTGTTTGCAACAAACATTTTGCAATAGAAAGAGGTAGCTGTGAAAATACAATTTCTTAAGCACTCACCTAACTCACTTAAAGTCAGATGAAAAACATTCAGGACCCAGTGTCGTGAATGTTCCCTGCTGCCACACACCTCACTTAAATGAATTGGTGAATAATAGGCTGAGCAGGTAATGCAATTTAAAGCAGGTGTGCTGGGGCAGAGAGCATCTAAGACATGAAGGATTATGGGCCTCAAGTACCAAGGTGTTGAACCACTGTTCAGATCATCAAAGTTTCTTAACATGCAAAGGTAAATTGAGTAAATACAAAGAGGCAGTTTTCAATTGATTGTTTCATTTATTAAGTAATAGAAGGTATCCAAATCAACCTTGTCTTGTGTAAAAAAGTAAGTTCACCCTAAACCTAACCACGGGTTTTGTCACCCTTGGTGGCAACACAACCAAGCATTTGCGATAACTGGCTCTGAAGCCAGTTTACATTGCTCTGGAGGAAGTTTGGCCAATTTTTTCTTTGTTTTATTTTGCATTAAAGATTCTACAGCATCACAACTAGATTTATGTTGGATACTGACTATGCCTCTCCCAAACTTTGATTTTGTTTTGTTAGTTTCTGTAAACCCACTGTACTTGAGCTTAGGGTCACAAACTAGTGACCAGACATTTTCCTTATGGTTCCAAATTACAGCAGACCAACACACTACCACCACCATGTTTAAAGTATGATATTCTTATTCTAACAGAATCTATGTTAGTTTTACACCTGATGTAACGGGACACACACCTGTCAAAAGGTCCCGCTTTGTCACAACAGTGCAGAGAACATATTTTCCCAAAAGACTTGGGGATTGTCAAGATGTATTATGGGAAAAGTGAGACGGGTCGTTTTTAGTGTTCTTTTTTTGTTAACAGTGTTTTTGGTTTTGGAACTTTCCCATTGATGCCATTTTTGCCCAGTCTCTTTCTTGTTGTTGAATCATGAACACTGACCTTGTTGTTTTCTGTTCTTTTATGACTTCCTGGATGAGCTTTCATCATCTTGGATTAGTTTTTGAATGGCTGTCATTCCTGAGAAGGTTCACCATGTTCTGTGTTTCTTCCATTTAAAAAAGTCCATCACTGTGGTTTGCTGGAGTTTCAAAGTCTTAAAAATGGCTAGTAACCCTTTCCAGACTGATAATTGTCAGCAACTTTGGTTCTCATCTGTTCGTGAATTTCTTTGGATCGGGCAGTAATGAGTTCCCTTTACTGTGGTTGCCTGGTATAAAACAGAAAAAATCTGTAAGGAGGGAAATCATTTTTCATAGCACCGTAGGTGTGAATTTGTCCTTTGTGTGGTTTTATAGACTCTCATTTCAAGAGCAGTAAAAAACAATTCAGTTAAAATTTTTTTGAGTCTAAGCATTTTAGATTTAGATTTAGAAAAAACATGCAGTTCAAGTCTAAAGACCAAAACAAGCTTTACAATTGTGATTTGTACTTAGAATACAGGTTTTACGAATCATAAATTGTGGCTAGAGAATCTAGTAATCTAATTTTCTTACAGTGCTTGAAAAAAAACATTTGTCTTTTAATGCACTTTGTTAGTGTTTTTTCCTACTGTGTACCCAAAATACTGTACCTTCAGTCTTAGTTTAGAGGAAAGCTTACAAAACTCACTGGATGATTGGAAAGAAAGACGGACGTCCTTTAGACGAGAAAAATTGTTGTATTTTCACATCACACCCCTACACACTGTGCATAAAAATAGACTGAGAACACAAACAGATTTCTGAAAAAAATGCAAGAAATGGTGCGATGCTGGTGAAGCGGTAGAAACCCCGGCCCATTTATAGAGAGGCTTCGACCCTGAATGCAGCTGTCTCCTGGTTCGAGCCACAGCAACCTGTGCTGCATGTCTTCCCCACTCGTCACTCGATTTCCCTTCTGCCAATTTTTAAAGAAAAAGATCAAAATAAAGGCGAATAGGGCCACAAAACAAATCCTTAAACAATTAAATGCAAGAAAACTCTTCAGGGGTAGATTGATTCACTATTTATTGATATGCCAATATGATCACCTTAAAAAATAATTTAAATATACACCATTACGAGTCATATACCGATATCATCACCATCAACAAAAACATATTCATATATACATCATTACTATTCCTACATACACCACAGTGATCAGTGTTAATAAAAACCTTGGCTAGAATCAAAAAGCTGCAGCATGTTCACAGATAATGTTCTTTAGTTGTCATCAGTCTCACTGATATTGTTGCTGCTGTGCCCGTTATCAGTCTTGCTGCTCTGAGATCCTTGATTTTCTCCTTCACAGGTAGTATACCGTCTCCAGATGTTTATGTATGCTGTCTTGATCTTCTTTATTTTAAATGCATACACAACTGGGTTTACTGCCGAATTAGCATGAGAAAGGGCAATGCCGACATGGATAGCTGTATAGTTTACAGTTTGTGACCCTTTAAAAAATGTGACACAGTTCATAATGTGAAGAGGTAGCCAGGACAGGGCAAAAAGGGCCAAGACCAGAGACAGAGATGACGCCAGCTTTTTCTCTTTCCTTAGGTAGTTTTGAGACTGGTTTTGGGCACCATTGCCTGGTTTCTGTCTGAGATTTTCTCGAACGTAACAGAAAACATAGCTGTACAATAAAGTCATCACCAGCAATGGTGTTAAGGTGCAGAGGAAAAAGTTAAAATACACCAGGTACTCTGAGGGAATCACTTTTATAAACGTGCATGGTTCTGATCTTGAAGAGTTTGGCGGGGTTGAATGCCATCCAAACATGGGGGTAAAGCTCAGCGGTAACGCAAGAAGCCAGCATGCAGCAGCCACATAATAAGAATGCCTCCAGGTTACAGTCCTTTTGTACCTATGAAGAACATGATTTGTTAGAAAAAACTGTAATTAAAAACCTTATTAAAATGAAGACCTGTAGAACATAACATTTAGGCTTGCCTTGCCTTTCTGCACATTTAATAACACTGAAACTAATTCTTACCAGAAAGGGAGGGAGAGACGCAGGTAACGGTCCACTGCAATGGCCATCAGACAGAGAACAGAGACTAGGGTCAGCAGGATGACCACACAGCTGATGAAGAGACAAGTGTGGAATGAAGTCTTTACTCGCCCATCCACAAGCACAGCTAACGGTATGGCCACGGCTCCAACAAGAAAGTCAGCCACAGCCAGAGAGACAATAAGGCAGTAAGTGGGTTGTTGGACCATTCTAGTTTTCCACAGAGCCAAAACAACCAACATGTTCCCCAGACAGCAGCACACTGCTATGAGGACTTCCACAAAAACGTAAATCGCTTTTTCAATTTCCATAGGGCTCTCTGACTGGTTCATCTTGCAGGTTGATGGTATGAGGTTCTAATGCTCAGTGTGAGTATGAGTTAGATCATTCTCTGCTGCTTATCTTTCATCTTGCTCTTGCAATGCTTTTAGAGGAAGTCCTTAGCTGTAGCCACTTCTTCTTTTATAGTTGTTCTCAGCCTTTCTTGAAAGATTTACTTTTCTTTGCACGAAAAAATGCTTATGCATATATTTTTATACTTGTATATGTATAAACATCTGATTACATAACTTAATACAGTCTCCGTTAACTTGTCAGACTAATGTTGTGAACTACCACTGTGGTGGCTTAGAAGCCACACATTTAAAATGCACATCTCACTTTCCTATCACTGCTGTCATATCAAACCTGCTACTGTGTGGCGTTTGTTTATTTTGCTGCAGTATTTGCTGCACTTTTAAGTCCCTGATATTACTATTCTTGACATATGAATTTAGTTCCTGTATTCTTTGTCGTTAAGTAGCTGAGAATAGAAACATTTAAAATAAGGAAAACAAAACATAACCAAAATATATACAGACTAATTCAATAAGTTAGAATATTATTGAAAAGTTGTTTAGAGTACTTACAGATTATAGATTATTACACACAGACTGATGTTTCCAAGCCTTTATTGTGTTACTTATGATAATTTTCAGCTTACAGCTAATCAAAACATGATATTAAGATTAGAATATTACAACCCCTGGCTAAAAGTATGGAATCACCAGTCTCGGAGGATCTCCTTTCAGTGGTTTACTTTTGTAGACAAAAAGCAGATCACAGATATGACACAATATGTATATGTATATGTATATGTATATGTATATGTATATACTGTATATATATATATATATGTATATGTATATACTGTATATATATATATATATATATATATATATATATATATATATATATATATGTATATGTATATACTGTATGTATATAATCATATATATATATATATATATATATATATATATATATATATACATATATGTTTAATTATTATTATTACTAATAAGTAATTCCAGAATTTTTGTGACTGTTACTGACTACCACAATGTTTTTTCTTGATTTCGTTTAGTGTTTCTTGAAGAAAGTTGCCAGTTAGAATGACTGTAGTTTTGTGTCATGTCTGTGATCCACTTTTTTTCAACAAAATTAAACGGAAAGTACATGCTCTGAGACATAAATGTGTGCTTATTAAAAATTATGTTTAATACCAGCTAAAAGGTTGCTTTTTATTTCAAATGTACTTTCTGACAAACGAGCCTCATCAAAACACATATTTTAATTTATTGTAAATGACTCTATATACTCGTACTCGTCGTCTTCCGCTTCATCCAGGACTGCGTCACGGGGACAGCAGACTCAGTAGAAACACCCAGACGTCCCACTCCCCTCACCTCCTCCAGCTCCTCCGAGGGGAATGCCAAGGCGTTCCCAGGCCAGCCGAGAGACATAGTCCCTCCAGCATGTCCTGTGCCATCCCCTGGGCCTTCTCCCGGTGGGACGTGCCTAGAACACCTCCCGAGGAAAGCATCCATGAGGCATCCGGTATAGATGCCCGAGCCACCTCAACTGGCTCCTCTCGATGTGGAGGAGCAGTGGCTCTACTCCGAGCCCCTCCCATATGGGCGAGCTCTTCACCTTATCTCTAAGGGAGTGCCCGGCCACCCTACGGAGGAAGCTCATTTCAGCCGCTTGTATCCATGATCTCGTTCTTTCGATCATGACCCAAAGTTCATGGCCATAGGTGAGGGTATAAATGTAGACCGACCAGTAAATCGAGAGCTTCGCTTTTCGGCTCAGCTCTCTCTTCACCACAATGGTCCAGCACAGCGCCCCCATTACTGCGACAGCTGCACCGATCTGTCTGTCGATCTCCCGCTCCATTCTTCCCTCACTCATGAACAAGACCACAAGATACTTGAACTCCTCCACTTGAGGCAGGAACTCCCCTCCAACCTGAAGAGGACAACCCACCCTTTTCCGATTGAGAATCATGGCCTCGGACTTGGAGGAGCTGATCTTCATCCCAGCCGCTTCACACTCGGCTGTGAACCGCTCCAACGCATGCTGTAGGTCTGGGCTAGAGGGGGCCAGTAGGACCATATCATCTGAAAAAAGAAGAGACAAAATCCCCTGGTCCCTAAACCCGAACCCCTCCAGCCCTTGACTGCGCCTAGAAATCCTGTCCATAAAAGTTATGAACAGGACCGGTGACAAAGGGCAGCCCTGCTGGAGTCCAACATGCACCAGGAACAGGTCCGACTTAGTGCCGGCAATGCGGACCAAACTCCTGCTCCGCTTGAACAGAGACACGAGGGCCCCCGACTCCATACTCCTGGAGCACCCCCCATGGGGCACCACAAGTGACACAGTGGAATGCTTTCTCCAGGTCCACAAAAAACATGTGGACTGGTTGGGCAAATTTCCATGAACCCTCGAGCACCCTGAAGAGGGTGTAGAGCTTTTACAGTGTTCCACAGCCAGGACGAAAACCACTTCGCTCCTCCTGAAGCTGAGGTTTGACTATCGACCGGACTCTCCTCTCCAATACCTTGGCATACCTCTATAGTTGGAACATACCCTCCGGTCACCCTTCTTATGAAGGGGGACCACCACCCCAGTCTGCCAGTCCAGAGGCACTGTCCCCGACCACCACGCAATGTTGAAGAGGCGTGTCGACCATGACAGCCCCACAACATCCAGAGACTTGAGGTACTCAGGGCGCATCTCATCCACCCCCAAAGCCCTGCCACCGTGGAGCTTTTTAACCACCTCGGTGACTTCAGCCTGGGTGATGAAAGAGTCCAGCCCTGAGTCCCCAGGCAGGATTGAGGAGATCCTCGAAGTACTCCTTCCACCGCCCAATAATGTCCCCAGTTGAAGGTTAGCAGCTTCCCACCCCCACTATAAACAGTGTTGGGAAAGCACTGCTTCCCCCTCCTGGGGTGCCGGACGGTTTGCCAGAATCGCTTCAAGGCCAACCGGTAGTCCTTCTCCATGGCTTCACCGAACTCCTCCCAGGCCCGAGTTTTTGCCTCTGCCACAGCCCGGGCCGCGGCATGCTTGGCCTTATGGTACCCGTCAGCCACCTCAGGAGTTCCACAAGCCAACCACAGCCGATAGGACTCCTTCTTCAGCTTGACAACGTGCCTTACTTCCGGTGTCCACCACCGGGTTTGGGGATTGCCGCCGCGACAGGCACCGCAGACCTTACCGCCGCAGCTACGGGTAGCAGCAACGACAATAGATGCGGAGAACATGGTCCACTTGGACTCTATGACTCCAACATCCCCTGGAATCTTGTCAAAGCTCTCCCGGAGGTGGGAGTTGAATACATCCCTGGCCGAGGGCTCTGCCAGACTTTCCCAGCAGACCCTCAATATGCGATTGGGCCTGCCAAGTCTGTCCGGCATTCTCCTCCTCCAGCGGATCCAACTCACCACCAGGTGGTGATAAGTGGACAACTCAGCCCCTCTCTTCACCCGAGTATCCAAAACATGTGGCCGAAGGTCTGACGACATGACAACAAAGTCAATCATCGACCTCCTGCCTAGGGTGTCCTGGTGCCAAGTGCACTGATGAAAACCCTTATGCTTGAACATGGTGTTCATTACGGACGATACGTGACTAGCACAGAAGTCCAAACACCACTCGGATTCAGATCGGGGAGGCCATTCCTCCTACTCATGCCTCTCCAGGTTTCACTGTCGTTTCCCATGTGGGCATTGAAGTCCCCCGGCAGAATAATTGAGCATTACTGCTCGGCCCGTAGGCCAAAACGACAGTCAGAGACCTGTCCCGCGCATCCGCGCAGGGATGCGACCCTCTCATCCAGTGGGGTAAACCTCAACACGAGACAGCTGAGCGGGGGGGAAACAAGCAAACCGACCCCAGCCAGCCGCTTCTCCCCGTGGGCCAATCCAGAGTAGAAGAGAGTCCAGCCCCTCTTGAGGAGATGCGTTCCAGAGCCCACACTGTGCGTGGAGGTGAGCCCAACTATTTCTAGTCCATATCTCTCGACCCCCCGCATCAGCTCAGGCTGCTTCCCCCCCAGCGAGGTGACATTCCACATCCCTAGAGCCAGCCTAAGCATCTGAAGATCGGGCCACAGAGGGCTGCGCAATCCTCTTTGCACTGGTCCCTCATGGTTCCCCCTGCAGGTGGTGGGCCCACTGGGGGATGGTCTCGCGTCTCTCGTTTGGGCTTGGCCCGGCAGGGTCCCGTGAGGAGCAATCCAGCCACCAGACGCTCTCCAGCGAGTCCCGACCCCTGGCTCCAGGGTGGGACCCCACCTCCGCTGTACAGGGCAACATCACGTGCCTCGATTTTGTGGTACTTATGAAAGTGTCTTGAATCGTTCTTTGTCTGACCCATCACCTAGAGCCTGTTTGCCATGGGAGACCCTACCAGGGTCATTCAAGCCCCAGACAACATAGCCTCCGGGTTCATTCGAGCACTCATACCCCTCCAACACGCTAAGGTGGCGGTTCAAGGAGGGGGCTCCTTATTTATAAGCTAAAAATAAACTCCATGAGCTGCAGCCACCTCTCCAACTTAGATTTATATCTGATGACCATGTAGATATATATATATATATATATATATATATATATATATAGTAATATATATGATATATATATATATAATATATATATATATATATATATATATAAATATGTAAATTATTTTGCCAGAAATCAACCAGTCCCAAAAGTTATGAAAAATCAATAAAATAAAAAAAAAATAAATGGAAATACTTCATTTTCATTGTACATAGTAAAAAGAAACTGCAGACGTTCCTTTTAATACAAACCAGTGTTTCAATAAAGTTAATTTATCTGTAGGATAAATACTTTATTAATCCCAAAGGGAAATTAAATTAAATGCATTTGTGACCTTTCCATGGAATTTAAACTATACTCATGAAGAAAGAAAAGGAGATTTCTTATAGTTGAAGTTTGTTTAAAGAATAAACATGGACAATCTAAGACAAGTATCACCTCTAAAATTAATCCATTGATAACAACTCATTATTAATGTTCTAAACTAAAGAAGATAAAACAAAGTTTTATCAAAGTTATCAAAGTTTGCCAGTTAGACTTCATCCTCTCTAATGCTAGAGAACTTCAGTGTGAACCAAAAGCTTACCTTCAACATCTGATAGTTTGCTTCTTAGAAGAGAATCCAGTGCCTCTGCAGATGGATTACATGAGGATTGTTAGGTCATTCTAAAGCAAACCCAAGACAAGGGTGTGCATACTGTTTCATATTTAAATAACAGCATTTGTCTGTAGAAAGGCATAAAGGCTATTATCAGTAGCAGAGCTTAATTTTAAAAACATCCTGCTTAAAGCATTCAGCAATTAACCTTTTTTCCTATATGTTGCTGTGAAGATATCTTGTTGAGATGCCTGAACAACCTCTGCTGACTTGGTTCAGTAAGGAGTAGCAGTGGTCACACTCTGAGCTCTTCCTGGTAGAAAGCTTCTTATCAAAGCTGACTATGGGAAGTCAGTCAGAAAATAATTTCAGCTGGTATTGTTTTCCACTGAGCAGTTTTTTGTTGAAAATATATATTAGCAATTCCTAAATGGGCTATAGATGTCTAGGCTAAAATTGGTATTTATTTGTTCTGAAAGGGAACATTTTTCTTTTTATATTTTAGTGAGCTTTACAGGCAATAAAAAATTTAATTAGGTCATATAAGCTTCACATTAGCAAAGTTCGTGTTGCATAAATAATACATATACTCCAGTAATTTCATGTTTACCAGTAATGATTTTAATGTCATTACAAGAGAATAAATGTCATTTTTAGAAATGAAAGTTAAACTTTGTTTGTAATCTGCCTTAGAAAAATTCTGTCAATGTTAATTGCAACTCGGTCACAAAAGTGCCATCACTACATGACAGTACAGTGGTTCTGTTTGTAAATTCTGATTCTTGTTAAAAGATTCACATTTCACTTTAACGAAACCAAACTAAGCATTGTCTCTGGTATAGTATCAAGACAGCATCTTACTGAAAGTGTACCACCTGTAAAGTTTGAATGTTTAATTACACTTTAGATTTGATTAAAATCAATACGTTATGCTCAGTGAGTAAACGCATGACACTGACCATTTATATCGACTTGTAAACAAACAAACAAAACAAAAAGTCTTCTTGAGGTTCACAAAACACATGTAGATCCATCAGCTCTTCTGCAACTCTGTGAGATAAGGATTTGGCCCACTATTTTACCACCTGGACAAAAGTATTAATGATTTATATAAATTAAAAAAAAGCGATCTCCTCTGGTTGGGACCAGAAAGATTAATCAGTCAGTCATAATGTATGTCTCTGGATGTGGAAAGCTGATAGAAAAACACCAAAAGATAAGCAGCAGTAACTGACATAAAAGGTGAAACAAAGTACTGACTCTTTTAAAAACCATGTATGATTTTCCCTCCACTGTACAATTCTGCATTACTTGGTGTTTGTGTTGGCCAATCCCACCAAATATTGTTAAAACATATTGAAGTTTGTGGTTTGTAACATGACAAAACATAAAAAAGTTAAAGGGGTATACGTATCTCATAAGCTTTATCCAACACTTGACTGGAGAGATGGACTGTAATTTCTATCTTCTAAGTCATCCCTCTCTGCTTTTAATTGCCCTTTATTCATTTTATTAATTTAAATACTTGTATCCTTCAGTTCCAGTGTTGAGATTCAAACACTGATTATGATCAACAGAGACAGCAATGTGTCAGGATGAAATAAATGCAGCATTAAACCAGGATGCTTGGTAAGAACTCACAATTAACTTTGCAAATTGGAACCGGTAATAGAGGCTAAATTGTAATGTTGTTGATCTTACACAGGCACAAGCGGATCCCTGCAACACTATAATGAAATTAATTACTTTGGTTTCTAGATAATGATTCTTGTCAACCAAAGGGGTATAATCAACGTTTTATTATATTACTTAATAAACTGTTGTGATTATTGGTAATGGTTAAGGTATTTGTTATAGTCTTCAGCTTTAAATGAGACTTTTGCTGGATCATCTGGGATGTTATTTTTAGAACCTGAGCAGGTCAGGAAACAACTGTTTTCACAAGGTAATATAACATGTAAGATATTTGGTGGACCTTGTTTCTAGTGACAAATCAGCCTTAAAATGGAAATTAAGGGAGGTACTGGGTTCCTCAGCTGGTAAAATAGGCGCACCATATGCAGAGGCTATAGTTCTCCATGCAGCTGTCCAGAGTTCGACTCCCAAACTCAGGCCATCTCCTGCAAGTCTTTCTATCCTCTTTCCTGACAACTTACTGTTTGGTGAAGGCCACTGGTGCCCAAAAACTTACAAAAAGAAATTAAGGGTTAACTGTTTGTGGAAAATTAATAGCTGATGGAATTACAAAGAAAGGAATTACTATTACTTGAATTAATACAAAAAGACATAAAGGATATATTTTATATTAGTGGATACATGCTAGATGTTAACAACCAAGCAAGCTGGTAAACAAACAAAAGATAAAAAGCAATATACTAACAATGATACTGTTGAGTCATATTTGATCTTTTCTGCACTTTTTGTGGTTTTTTAATTGTCTCAGTATTTGTATCTCCAGAAGTAATAATTTACACAAACTGCCATAGTGAAGACAAAGACGTAATATAATGTATTACGTGTCAGCAATTCAAAGCTCTACAATAATGTCTGGGATCACATTGGAAGTGCAAAAAAACCCCAGACTCATCATGTTCCTTAATTTCTTTTAAATTTATGTGAACTAAAAGGACATATTTACAGTGAGACAGTCAATTTGCTCCGTTAAGCAACTAAAGACCATTGCAGTGATTGCTTCCTTGGTGATACTTGCTGCCAAACTCTCAAACTAATTAGTAAATTTAGTAATTTTTTTAACTCCCTGGCAGCTGAGGTTGCCAGTTTAAAGGTATAATCTGGATTTTCGATTTAATAGGAATTCTCTGCATTTGCTATTAGCAGTGATTGTCAGACCAGCAGTGGAAACTTATCAGAGTTAGCTCAGTTTGTAAAAATAGTCTGACCAGAAAGTTAAGCTAACAATAAGTTCCAAAGCACATTTCTTCTTCTACATTTGCATAAGAAGGTTATTTAAAGTTATTAAGGTTATTTAGGTCTATGAAATTTTAAATTTATGATTCAGTTCAATTCAATTCAGTTTATTTATATAGTGCCAATTCACAACACATGTCATCTCAAGGCACTTCACAAAAGTCAGGTACATACATTCCAATTATCCTAATCATTGAACAGTGCAGTCAGATTCAGTTATTTATTCAAATCTGATAAAAAGTTTTTCTGTCTAAGGAAACCCAGCAGATTGCATCCAGTCAGCGACTTGCAGCATTCACTCCTCCCGGATGAGCATGTAGAGACAGTGGACAGTCACTGGCATTGACTTTGCAGCAATCCCTCATACTGAGCATGCATGTAACGACAGTGGAGAGGAAAAACTCCCTTTTAACAGAAAGAAACCTCCAGCAGAACTAGGCTCAGTGTGAGCGACCGACTGGGGTTTTGAGAGAACAGAGCAGAGACACAAAGAGAACAAAGAAGCACTGATCCAGGAGTACTTTCTATGGTAAGGAAAAGTAAATGTTAATGGATGTAGCTCCTTTAGTCGTTTCACCTAGAAAGAAAGAACAGATAAACTCTGAGCCAGTTTTCAAGGTTAGAATCTGAAAGAGAGCACATATAATTAGTTACAGTAAAAGCTCAGTCAATCGCCATGTCCAGGAGAGAGAAAGGGTGAAACACTGAAAGACAGGGCCATGTGGATCATCGGTAGAGGGTGAGCATTAAGTTGTTGCCAGCAGAAGCTCGGACGATGCCCCACTCCAGAAAGGTGTCACAGGTAGACACAGAGTCAGGCCAGGTGTAGCTTCTAGGAAGAGAAAAGAGAGAGAACAAAGTTAAAAGCTGAAATAACAGCAAATAACTCAAAATTGTAGAGTAGTGTGAGAATGTAGCGAAGAGGGTGAAAGTGGTCATTATGTCCTCCAACAGCCTAAGCCTATAGCAGCATAACTACAGAGATAGCTCAGGATAACCTAAGCCACTCTAACTATAAGCTTTATCAAAAAGGAAAGTTTTAAGCCTAGCCTTAAAAGTAGACAGTTTATCCATCTAGAGCTCACTGATGGCCATTGTTATACTAAAAACCGCAACGATTGGGATACCTCTCTCTGTCAGATTGACCATAACCATTGGAAAAGAGAGGGGGTCATACAGGTAGCAGAAATGGAGGGTGTGTTTGCACCTCAACCATAACTGAGCCGGTTTGGGCTAAACCTGACTCCCCCTTACTCCATCCAACAGAGAGGAAAGAAGACGGAGGTAAAAAATAAGAAAGATAGCTCAGGATAACCTAAGCTACTCTAACTTTAAGTTCTATCAAAAAGGAAAGTTTTAAGCCTAGCCTTAAAAGTAGACAGGGTGTCTGCCTCACGGACTAAAACTGGGAGCTGGTTCCACAGGAGAGGAGCCTGATAACTAAAGGATCTGCCTCCCATTCTACTTCTAGAGACTCTAGGAACCAACAGTAAACCTGCAGTCTGAGAACAAAGTGCTCTGTTAGGAACGTATGGAACAATCAGATCCCTGATGTATGATGGAGCTAGATCATTAAGGGCTTTATATGTGAGGAGGAGAATTTTAAATTCTATTCTGGATTTAACAGGGAGCCAATGAAGGGAAGCTAAAATAGGAGAAATATGATCTCTCTTTTTAATTTTCATCAGAACTCTTGCTGCAGCATTTTGAATCAACTGAAGGCTTTTAACTCCATTTTGTGGACATCCTGATAGTAACGAATTACAATAGTCCAGCCTTGAAGTAACAAATGCATGGACTAGTTTTTCAGCGTCACTCCTGGATAGGATATTTCTAATTTTGGCAATGTACCGGAGATGAAAGAAGGAAATCCTAGAAACCTGTTTAATATGGGATTTAAATGACATGTCCTGGTCAAAAATAACACCAAGATTTTTTACTTTATTACCGGAGGTCAATTTAATGTCATCCAGGTTAAGTGATTGACTAAGCAGTTTCTTTTTAAAGACTCCGGTCCAAAGACGACAACTTCTGTCTTGTCTGAATTTAGAAGCAGAAAATTTAAAGTCATCCAAGTTTTTATGTCTTCAAGACATGCTTGTAGTCTATCTAACTGGTTGGACTCATCAGGATTCATGGATAAGTAAAGCTGAGTGTCATCAGCGTAACAGTGAAAATATATCCTATGCTGCCTGATAATTTGACCTATTGGAAGCATATATATAGTAAAGAGAACTGGACCAAGTACTGAACCCTGTGGGACTCCACAATTAACCCTGGAGTTTAAAGATGATTTATCATTTACATGAACAAACTGGAATCTGTCAGACAGACAAGATTTAAACCAGCCTAGCGCTGTTCCCCTGATCCCTACAGCATATTCCAGCCTTTCTAAGAGAATATTATGATCGACTGTATCAAATGCAGCACTGAGATCTAACAGGACAAGTACAGAAACAAGTCCATTATCTGAGGCCATAAGAATATCATTAGTGACTTTCAGCAGAGCTGTTTCAGTGCTATGATGAGCTCGAAAGCCTGACTGAAACTCTTCAAACAGGTCTTTGCTGTGTAAATGCTCACACATTTGATTAGCAACTATTTTCTCAAGAATTTTAGATAAGAATGGAAGATTGGATATAGGTCTGTAATTTATTAATTCATCTCGATCAAGCGAAGGTTTCTTAAGCAAAGCTTTAATTACAGCTACCTTAAAAGCTTGTGGTACATATCCATTTACTAAGAATAGATTAATCATATCTAAAATGGGGCTGGTAATCGGAGGGAACACCTCCTTAAATAATTAGGTTGGGATTGCGTCTAACATACAAGTTGGAGGTTTCGATGAAGCTAATATTTCTGATAACTCAGGAAGCTCCACAGGATAAAACGGTCCAAACACAAATCAGGATCTACAGTTACTTCCAATGTTGTCTCACTTGCTGAGGATGAAGTAATCATCTTAGGCAGTATGTCAAAGATTTTATTTTTAATAGAATCAATTTTATTTTGGAAGAATCCCAAAAAGTCATGACTGCTAAGAGCCAAGGGAATGGATGGCTCAACAGAGCTATGACTCTGTGTAAGTTTAGCAACTGTACTAAAGAGAAACCTAGGATTATTCTTTTTTTGTTCTATTAATGATGAGAAATAAGCTGTTCTAGCTTGGTGAAGTGTCTTTTTATACAACAGTAGGCTATTTTTCCAGATTAAGTAGGAATTCTCTAGGTGTGTAGAGTGCCATTTTCTCTCCAGTTTTCTAAGATTGTGCTTTAAAGTACGCAGCTCTGAATTAAACCAGGGAGTCAGCCTCCTATGAATAATTACCTTCTTTTTTAAGGGGGCTGCATTGTCTAATGCATCACGCAATGATGAAGTAACACTATGAACAAGAGAATCAATTTGTGAAGGGGAAGAAACAGAATTTTTGCCCTCCACTGTGTTTTTCAGTAATAATGAGGAGATTAAAAGTGGAACAGATTCTTTAAAGGTTGTTACAGCATTGTCTGATAATGATCTACTATAATGACATTTTCTTTCAGGTGTGGAGTACTCGGTTAAATTAAACTCAAAGGTTATTAAAAAATGGTCAGACAGGACAGGGTTATGAGAAAATATTGTTATGTCTTTGCACTCAATGCCATATGTCAGCACAGGGTCCAGAGAATGAAGACAAAGGTGGGTGGGTTTGTTAATGTTTTGAGCAAAGCCAATATTTATTAAAAGCAATATTTAAGCTATCATTTTCAGTGTCAACATGAATGTTAAAATCCCCCACTATAATAACCTTATCTGTATTTAACACTAAATCAGATAAAAGGTCTGAAAACTGATCTAAAATCTGAGAGTAAGGGCCTGGTGGACGGTACAAAACAACAAACAGAAGTGGTTTTAGTGGTTTGCAATTTGTATGAGGAAAACTAAGGATAAAAAATATTCAAAAGAGTTGTAGCTATTGATTGGTCTGGGACTAGTCAATAATCGGACTGAAAGATGGTTGCTACTCCTCCTCCTCGACATATACCATCCATGTATCCATCCATCCATCCATCCATCCATCCAGTTGTGGATCAGTCAGTTGTATGCACTTTCAACAGATGGACGGACGGACAGATGGATGGACTGAGGTCTTAGCGCTTAGCTGGTTTTTCCTGCTAATTTCTTGGGCATCCACTCATATAACACCCAGCCTACACTTAGATGTGTTGCTCAATTTGGCTGATTTTAATATTTGTTTAATATTCATATTCATTTCAGACCCAGCCGATATCAATATGGGGTGCCTAGTTAGTTTAGCTAATATGGGGTGTATTCATTCAACCCAAATGGGTCCACATATGAAGGTCCACACCCATCAAGCTGAAGCACAATTCTTATGTGGCCCAGGTTACACTTGATGGCTGGGGAAGGTTTTGCGCTTCTCACGATCACTTGCAATCTTCTCATGAAAGAGCAAACACCATCAGTAAGTATCTTTTATCCAGCGTATTCGCATCATAAAGCATGCAGGGCAGAGTTTGTTTTCTGTACACAGAGCACTAATGGTGCTGTGCTTTGTGTCAATATCTCAGAAAATGTATGGGTTTTTTTTCCATTTTCACGGTTCTGTTAGGATTTTTTTGTCAGAACCCTGTCCTAAAGGTGCAGTTTCATAGGAGGATGCTAAGCATTGCTTACGGGTTTAATTTTTACCCATTTAATTTTCCCAGTTTATACTCCTCTGCAGTTCATATTTTGTTAGCTTTAAATTCTGAGAGAAGTTCTGTATTGTTGTTTGCAAACAAAGAAATTGAGACCCAGCCACTCATGCTGAATATCAGAATGTCTTACAGAGTTTTCTGTTATAAACATTAATAAAATCTCCCTTCATTAGTGGACATATTTAATTAATTGAAGCACAGACTTCTGCTTCCAATGTCTCCATGGAGAGAGACAGGGAGAGAGATAGAGAGAGATTAATGATTTCATCAAAGCCTTTTTAATGGATTTTAACTATAATAATTGAAATATTTTTCAGCCTTTATGTTTATATTTGTTCATTTTCCACAGTCGAAAGAAAGGTTCGGTGTAGTTAATTTATAAGTCATTCTAACTTTATATTTTCACACAGTTTGAAATGGCAGTCTGTGGCCTTTAAATTATAAATGCTATAAACAATCTGAAATAATCCTGTTCTGATCTGATTTCAGTATTTCTAACTGCGTTCGACCTCTGCTGTAGTAATGGACAGGGATCTGTGTCCCAGATCACAGAAGTACGCTTTCAGGAGGAGGAGCTGCTCAGTGGCAGGGGTCATAATCTACATAATCACACGGCCTGTTAAAGTGAAAAAAGAGACAAAAATTGGCCCAGGTAGATAAAAAGGTTCTGGAAAGTTAAGTTCTGGGGAAAAATATTCTGGAACTCATAATTTAAACATGCCTTTAGTCTGGTGGGAAAATAGTCTAATTGACTGCTCAACATTTAACAGATAATCCCCAAAGAATCCCTGAAAAAGTATCAGTGAAAACAATCAAAACAATCTGTTTTTCGTCAGATAATTACTAAACACTTACTCAGTTATATGATGAGATAACATTAACTTTATCATAAGACCAAATTAGTGCTAATGCTTAGCCATCCTCTCAGCTTAACTGTATCCTTCCAGTTATTATGTAGCTCATTTCCTATGAAAAACTTAATGCTCACACACACACACACACACACACACAGGGCACACACAATCCAACTTAATGCAAGCAAAATTAATGCTGCAGAGTGCTGCAGAAAACAAAGTCCCTCCCCAACTCGTTTATACATAGTAGTCAGTGAATAAGAGGGAGTGAGAGAGTAGAGAAGAGTGGCGATGCACTATATCTGGCTACCTCACAGAGATCTTGAACTTGGTGCAGAGGATTGATCATTCAGTGTGCTTTCATGGACTCTAAATGCGGCAAGAAAAAACTTAGATCTGTCTCAGCAGAACCAGATGTTTGTTGGAAGATGTTTTTTGCTCAAGGAAAACAAAAAGAGGAGAAAAGAGGCTTCCACAACAAATGCAACATATTTCACAATCTGAGCAAAGATAAGTTAGATACCTAAGGACGAAAAAAGATGTCCACTCCAGGTGTCAAGCAAAGGGAGCATGTGGATGTGATGTACATCTCTATTGAGATAGCCATTGCTGTGGCCTCTGTCCTAGGGAATGTACTAATTGTGCTTGTAGTGTACGTGAACCGGGCTCTCCGTGACACCACCTTCAGCTTTATTGTTTCTCTGGCTGTGGCTGACATCGCCGTTGGAAGCTTGGTTATCCCTCTAGCCATTGTTATTAGTCTGGGATTCAGGACCCAGTTCTACACTTGCCTCATCCTCTCCAGCCTGGTGCTGATCATCACCCAGAGCTCTATCTTGTCTCTCCTGGCCATAGCCATCGACAGATATCTGCGCATAAAAATTTCCACAAGGTGAGAAACTGTTTTAATAACTACCCTTAAACTTACAAGAATCATTGCATGTAAAAGTAAAATTAATAAAAGTAACAATAAGTGATAGATTACTCATGCTGTGATGTAAGTGTGCAAGAATACTACAAAGTTTTCTTTTTTTTCTAAAGGAATAATTAAATATTACTGGTGGAGAACAACAGGAAGTGATCAAAATGTTTGTTGTACCCCGGAGTAGCTTTCTAAATTTAAACTATAGTCCTGACTATTTATATCACTTTGAAATGTCTATACTTATTTATATCCGGATTCTTTAGAGAATTCAGCCGTTTTTTTTCTTTTATATTCACTGAACGTTCTCAAATATAAATCACTTGAAACCTTTCTGTATCAGAAGGTTTGATGTGGATATTAACAGACTTTTTTCACCCTTGTTTACAGAGACCTAAAGTAGTTTTTTGTAAAAGAGAGATAGTAAGGAAGACTCACTGGGTGTGTAAATCCTACATACAATGGCATCATTGTCAAGTTTTATGCAAATCAAAGTGCTGGACACTAAACCTTTTAAGTAAATTAAATAGTTCTTGTCTGCCTAAATTACGGACAAAGGCACAGTTTTGGCAGGTGTCTTTACTAATGCTTTCTTATCAGCTGAAGCCTGAAATCAAAGGCTGACACTTAGGAAAATGCTTCTGAGAAATAAAGTCTGGCACACATTCTGGGAAATGCCATTACAGATGTCTGTGAGTGCATTTAGGTAATTGGAGAAAACTCTTATTTGTTTTCCGGTTGTTCTGTCCAGGTACAGCGACATAGTGACCCAGGGGAGGGCGTACATGGTGGTTTGTATGTGTTGGATCCTCTCCTTCCTCAGTGGATTGGTCCCATTGGTTGGCTGGAACAACCTACACCATGGGAACCTCAGCAGTTCCACTGAGATAGTTTGTGAGTTTAAAACTGTTATTCGGATGGACTACATGGTGTACTTTAATTTCTTCGTCTGTGTGGTGGTACCTCTGGGCTTGATGATTATTCTGTACGGGGAGATCTTCCGAGTGATCCGGCACCAACTCAACCGCCGCGCTGAAGCCACTTGTGATAGAGAAAGGTATTACCGAAAGGAGCTGAAGCTGGCAAAGTCGTTGGCCTTGGTGGTTTTTCTTTTTATCATGTGCTGGATGCCAATACACATCATGAACTGCATTGACTTTTTTTGCTCAGACTGTGAAATACCCAAGTTAGCTATGTATATAGGAATTTTTATGTCTCATGTAAACTCAGCACTCAACCCGATGGTTTATGCATTCAGAATAAAACGCTTCCGTCTCACACTGATCCAAATAACTCGCCGCTGCATGTTATGTAAGCCAACAGTGGCCACTCCATGCCCTACCAGCACCATAGACGGTAATGAAAAATTGGCTGTGGACCTATAGCATATAAAAAAACAACTTTAGTCTTTAGTGTGTAGTCCAAGCAAGAATAATAATGCTATAAATAATCATAAGACTAATTATAAATGAAAAAGTAAGACTGACCCTGTTTCTAAATGTTTTATATCATTTTGATCTGTGGTTTAGCACTGATATTTTGTGTTTTACCTAGATCAACAGCCAACAACCAATGTTGGTTCTTGTAAAAGAAAATGCAAATGAAAAAAACAACTTAAATAAAAAAATGCTACATAGTTTTAAGGTTATCAAAAATCTTAGTTGTTTTGTTTGTCCTGTATCTGATTGCAGATTATAACCTTTATTCTTTTTAATTTAAGGTAAAAATGTTGGATACTTTTTCTTATAATATTTCCATTTATAAGGTTTCCCCCATATAGCTGAAAAAAATGTAAGGATGTGCAGCTGGCAGTAGCGGACAATAATAACCTAATTGTTAAGATATGTACGTATCTGTGCAAATACAATGGCAATAGATAAACATAAGTATGGTTCTGGACCGCCTGCTCCCAAACGTTGGTGTCACTATCCCTCTGTGGATTGTGGAAAACCAACTTGGGAATCTCCAAATTGTTTTTATTTTTTTCAGAAATCAATAACATATGTTTTCCTACGTTGTAACAAGAATCAATAGAAGTTGTCAATAGCATTTTGCATAGCATATCACTCATTGTCTTCTATCATAGTGCCTATTGATCCCCAATGTTGCCAAATGACAAAACTCATTAAAACGATCATAAAAAATCCAATTAATCATTGACTTTCTTTTGAAACTATAATGGGTATTTTAGAAATGTTCTGTTCTAACTTCTTGCTGATCCTATCGTTTACATAACCAGGAACAAGTGCAGATATAAATTCAGTTATGAAATTATTTTCATTGCTGCTTTTCTATACAGCAGTGTTACAACCAACAACATTTGCTTTAGCATTTGAGCTCAAAAAAATGTTTGTTCTTTACTTTAAGTTGTGTAAGGCTTCTGCAAAGTTACTGTGCCTTTCGACTACCACAAGGGATGTGAGCTGCAGCCCCTACATTTTGTAATTAAAGATTATTTTTGTGTTCATGGTGTCTTCGTGTCAGGATGTAAGTAAACTATTAGCTTTTGCATTTTTAACCAGCTATAGTTTGTGTCACAAGACCTCTCCACTCTAAATTTATTGGTCACAAATTGAAAAATTGGAACTCATTGATTGGGACAAAAGTCCAGGACTGACCAAAAATTATTTTTTGCAAAAAAGAAACAAATATATATATATATATAAAAAGCTAACACATTTTTGTTCCATGTACTCCTTTTTAAATCTAGAACTAGTTAATATAAACTAGAATTAATTGTCCCACTCAAACTGCCAAGCCTTTGTCATACAATGTGGGCCTCCGTTAGCGAAATGTCAGCTAAATCAGCTTCTTCAGGTTGTATATTAAAAGCTGTTGGAGAGGGCTGAAAAGCACTGGAACATTTGAATCAATTACTTAAAGCGCATTAAGCTGATTTATTCCAACTCTAAACCTAAGATGTCTGCAATAGTTTTGCTTTGTCATCAGTTTGACTTCTGCCTCATTTCAGCAACAGTGTTCTATAAAATAAAAGATGTGAAATTCTTGTGAAACTTCAAACAACCTGTCTTTCAGATTTTGTGAGTGGTAAATACTAACATTTACAGGAATAATAAGCATTGTGCTTTATGAAGATTTTTACCTTTCTTTGCATTATTATGAAAAAAAACCTTCACCCTGCCTTTCTGTTTTTGTGTGTCTCTCAATCATGAACTCATTAATACCTATATCACCATCTGTCAACCCCCCTCCTTAGTTAGGGATTTTAAACTGCTGAGTGTGGTTAAATCCTTAGCCCTTGTCTTAGTGACGGAGATACCACATAACCAAGTTGGCTTTACCAGCCGTATATGTTGTTTCTGTTTTCTGTGGCCATACAAATGTTTAAGGAGCAGAAATATGGTCTAACAGAGAAGAGAAGAAGGCAAATTTCTATGCATTTATTCTGCAGTTCTAATTGAAAATACTAATCTTCTTCAAGGTAAGACGCTTCATATTTATTGTAAGAGAACATTTTTGAGGCCTTTCCATCCAGTTTTGAATAGAAACCCTGACATTTTGTTTTATTTTATGCTATCAAGCTTTAGATAATAGCTTACATTTGGAACTATAAAATGGCAAACAGCGATGAACTGGAGGACAGTCAGGATCCAGAGGCTCCGGAGGAAGACCTGGATGATGAACAGCAAGCCTTACTGCACTTAAGCAAACATGGAGACAGTCAGCGTGCGCGACCCTGGGAGCAGTGGACCTTCAGAGAAAAGGCAAACTTTTGCATGGATCGCATCTTCCTTGGCTTTTTAATCATCTTTGTGATAATTTTGTTGAGTGAATTTGGCTACAAAATGTGGTATATCTCAAATTTGAAGAAGATAGCAGAGTTTGTATCAGACTGTGTAATTTTTCTGATCAACTGGCTTTTCACCCAGGAGAGACAAGAGGAGCTGGTTGAATTGTAGCATGTGAATAAAGGTCAACAATTAATTTTTCTTTCACTTTTTGTATTTCATGTAATGTTAATGGTAACTGTAGTAACACTATTGAAAAGGAACTACAGCCACAACTTAATAATATATATAATTTATATATATATATTTTATATTATAATATTTTATATATATATATGTATATATATAAAATATATATATATATATATATATATAATTGTATTTGTGACTTTATCAAACATTGAAAGAACAGCTCAATTGCATTTAAAAATACATTTAAATTTTTAACCTAATGCCAACAACAACTTGCAAAAAATGTCAAGTAATGCTTGAACAATAGGATCTGACGGGACAACTGAAAAAATTAGGTTATATACAGTAGAGACACAATATTTAAAAAACAGGTCTTAGTTGAAAAATTCACACCCTGTGAAAGACTGGTTCTGCAATTTCTGAAATAATGTTACTCCTCTGGGAATATGACAACAATGCATATTTTTAAAATCTGTATCTATAACTGAACTTATACATGGTATTCTGTCTATATCTATATCTGCTTATATAGTAGCTGCTCTGCATTTTTTTCTGAGAAAAAACGATTTATAATAATTCTCGGGCATCGAGAATAGTTATTAAATATCAAACGCTAAATGATTTAGTTTAAACATGCTATGTTTGGTGGTACTTGACGAAGTTTAAAATAAAAATTGTCATTCATTTTTAAGTATTTTTTTTTGTTATATAAGAATATTTTTAGAAATGGGTATAAACTATTTCACAAATTTAGAGGCTGCATGATCACTGTGTTGTTATGATAAAAGTGTCATTTTTTTTTCAAGAATGGAGAAGTAAACATGTAGTGAAATTTTAAAACAAAAACATTAGAACAATAATTAGAGTTAAAATTGAAAGATAGTTAAATATATTTGTAATATTGCTATGATTTGGAGTTTTAATTAAATTACTGTTCTCACAGGAACACATGCAAGCATATAAACCAAACGGCTTTATTTAAAAAAAAAAGTTTTTATCAAAGCAGAATTTTTATTTAAATAGCAAAAAGAAAAAAAAAACTTACACCGCTGTAAACAGAAGGAGCCAGAGCCTTTTTTTTTTCCAAGACTTTAGTAGAAACTTCTTTGTAATGTACAAGAACATTAACATAGTATCAACAAACATAACGCAAGAATTAAAGTTATTAACAATCGCCAGGGATTGTATATATAGCACAACAGCTACAAATGTGTACACACATATACATGTTACAGAAAGATTTAGAATTTGGAGCATAATGAAACAGTTTTTATAGCTTTTCTGTCATCAGAAGAAGACAGAGTGGAAAAATAAAGCTTTGTCTCTCTTATAAAGGAGGCACTTGAGGGTTTGGTCATAATAACCTTACATTTATGAAAATGAAAGTTGTCCAACAACAAAATAAGGTTACATAAAAAGAAATGATCAGATAGTTCTTTTTTATAATCAGTGATCCCAAATAAGACATACTTAAAGTAAAGTTCAAATTTGTCATAAATATTGTCCAAGATAAAATGACAGATACCTTTCCATAGACGTCTAGTGTGCTTAAAAGACCAAGACAAGTGAGAAACAGACTCTAAATGAGTGTTACAGAAAGTGCAGGTGGTATCAATGTCCTTTTTATATCTCATCAGGAACGACTTTACTGGGTAACAGCGGTGAATGATCTTGAAGGAAACCTCTTTAACTTTATTGAGTAGTAAATATTTGTTGGGTAGAGTCCATGTTTTGTTCCAGCATACTCCCGAGACCAAGGCAGACCAGGCTGAAAATACATTCGGAACAGATACGCAATTAGCTTGGAATAAACAACGAGTATGTCTGTTACTTTTAGGAGATCAAAGTTGAAAGCACAATCTGCCTATAGAAGTGTGAGTTGGATCAAGTGGAGGATTTGGAGCACCAGAGTATAAGGGAGCCTGACCCTTATACAACATTATCACACCTGCTGGAACAGCATCAAATACAATAGCAAATTGTTTTGAGCTCACAGGAATCTTAAAGTTAGATAGAAATTCTTGGTAACTAAAAAGGTTGCCTTCTTCATTAAAAACTTGATTTACCAGTGAGATATCAGGAGCCAGAGCCTATTAGCCCCTGCTTTAAGTGTATTTGACCTAGTTTTTCTGGCATACAAACCAACCAATCAAATTGACCGGTCAAGTCCTTTTCAACTTCCGGTATCACCGCCCATCCTCTTCCGGATTTCTTAGCGTGACCGACGTTTCGTGTCTGTTTAGACTTAAAAGTAAGTCCAAGTTTATGCCTTTCACAACTTGCTGTGTAGGTCACTTTATGCCTTTTAGTGTTTTAATAAAACGCACACTTATATTTTTTGTTTAAATTGTGATGAATCTGCCTCTGTGTCCTGCTGCGCAGATAGAAACGAGAGTAGTTGGAAAACATGGCCACATGCCTCTGCTAGCTGTGTTACAGAGCATAAATAACACGGTTTAACGCTTGTAAATCATTTAGGTGGGCTGAATCTATCAAGAACAACCGCCAACATTTTCACCATAGTGTATTTGGAGGTGTGTGATTTCAGTTTAGCTTATTTGCAGTATACCGCAAACAAAAAGTAATATTAGCTACGCTAAAATGAAATGCACTCCTGCGTGTTTACATGATCATTATTAAAAATGTACAGGACTCGAACGCTTTGTGTATTTCTGAGAGACTTAATTTTAAGTTTTAAAACAAAAACAAACTTACGGGTTCTCAGACTTGAAACGACAACAGATGCAAGACGTTTGGCCATTTCTTGCAGGTTTGGTGTAGGTTTCGTTTCGTGTGCGACTTTTTTGACAAAAAAATTGAGAAATCTGCTACGAGATGTGTAGCTTCTGTATTTTTGTAAAACCTGAGTAGAATTGTGTAAAAACAAAAAGCTCATTTTGAAAGTGAATTAAAAACCTTTCAAATAATGACAGCACGTATCTATCTGGATTTAACGTTTCAGCAGCTTAAAATCTTTAATTCTTGGGTAATTTATGTAAAGAATATTTATCACAAAATGGGCATAATTGAGGCATATTTTATGGTATTGCCATAAAACCTTGATCTAATGTTCTTTGATGTACCAACCATGCATCGATTTGTATCTGCCAGGACTACCCGCTTTGACAACTAACCACTTAAAGCAATTATCAATAGTCCACTCATGGTCTACTGCATAGCCATGTGATTTTATGACTCCAATAAATATCCATCACCAGAATTCGGGTTTGATCAGAGGTCCCAATAGATCTAAACTTGGATTAGGTCCAAAATAAATGTGAATAGAGTGTAATGCAAAATTTCAGATGACATAAATGTAAAACAAGTTATTGAATTGTTGTGCTGTTTTGCTTTTTATCTTCACAATTAGTTAAACCCTTCAACTATAACAAAACTATAGCCATGTACCATGGTTAAGGCACAAAATGGTTTATTTAGAGCTATGAAATAGATGTAGGAAGAGTATATGTAGGGGACACAAGTAAAAAATGCAAGCTGGAGCCCAAAATAACTTAAAACATCACTCAGTCTTGAAACCTCTTCTATCTTTTGAGATTATATAATTAATTTCCATTATAAATGCTAATTAGGTTGAAAAAATTTTACACCTATCTTTTTTTACTTTCTGGCTGATTTGCTAAACACAACTAAGTTTAATTTTTAATTTGACTTGATGGCAAGATGTTCTCAGTGATGGTCTGACATCAGTGATGGTCTGACATCAGCCTCCACCAGTGTTCAATAATTCCAAATAAACCGCGTTTCACATGTGTAGGAAATTCTTTAATTTTAAAGGGGCTCTTTGGGTCTTTAACTGCAGGTCTTGATTTACTTTGGCCATTGGATCTTGTGAGTTTTAATACGTAGTTTCTTTTGGTTTTTCAGCTCACATGCTTTGTGGTTAACTTTACACACAGCTTGTTCACATGCCACATTGTTATTTCCAGAATGCGTTACGTGGCCGCTTACCTGCTCGCTGTTCTGGGGGGAAACACCAAACCCTCTACAAAAGACATCAAGGACATCCTGAGCAGCGTGGGAATTGAGGCCGATGATGAACGCTTAAATAAAGTATGTAGTATATTGGTAGTGAAGTTCTGTTTGCAGGTGACATGTGGTAAAAAGCTTATTCCTTTATTAGGTCGTTAGTGAGCTGAATGGGAAAGACATCAATGAAGTCATGAATTCAGGTAAGGATGCTATAATTTTCGCTGCTCTGCAGTTTGTGCTATAGATGGATGTTAACTAACATTTCTTCTCATATTTCCAGGCCTCTCCAAGTTAGCCTCTGTACCAGCAGGTGGTGCTGTAGCAGCACCGGCAGCTGCTGCTGGTGGTGGGACTGCTGGAGCTGGGGTTGCACCTGCTGCTGGTATGTATATAGATCATTTTTTTACAGAAGGAAACGTGAACATGCATATCAAATAGGTTGGAAATTTAAAATATGTTGAGGTGTTGTACTTTTAAGTGTTTCTGCTTCAGCTTTGTATTTTTGATGACTTATCTCTATGTTGAACTTCTGGCTTTAATCTCTTTTCCAGCGGAAGAGAAAAAGGAAGAGAAGAAAGAGGAATCTGAAGAGTCAGATGAAGACATGGGCTTTGGACTCTTTGATTAATCGAACTTCTCTGTGTATAAAAAGCAATAAAAATGTAAAAGGTTTACACAAATAAATGTCTATTTGTCTTTATTCATTCATTCATTCATCTTCTATACCAATTAATCCATAGTGGGTCACGGGAGCGCTGGTGCCTATCTCCAGCAGTCTACACGCCATGGGCGGGGTACACCCTGGACAGGTCGCCAATCCATCACAGTATTTGTCTTTAATGTGCTTAAAATACTATTACTATTAATAGTTGAGAATGAGCAACAAGACACCATTAAGCTGTCCTGTCTCTGCATGTGTGCATAGTCAGGCTGTGAGACCACTCGAGGATTTTAAGACCTCAAAATTGCAGTTTGAAGAGAAAAAAGCAAACAATTATGCCTGTTTGTTTTATATTGTTCTGACTCATCAAGGCAAAAGGATTTGAAATTTCCAGTCATTTGGGCATTATTACTGGAAACCCTTTAAACCAGTTCTACAACATCAGATTAGAAGTGGTTGCATTGATGGCTGGTCTCTTGATACAATTTGTGAAATTTTCAGTGCTCACAAAGCATATTTCTTACAGTAAAGATATAAAGGCCAAATATTTGAAATCAAAGCATAGTTTCATAGCAGAGTCCACGTATTGTACAGAACTTGAGGTCTGAATCTAGCCCTCACTAATTCTCTTTAAACTCCAGTGTTTTTACAGCCAGAAACCTACTTTGTGGTGTGGCATGTGAGTCAATATCAACTTGACAATTCATTTTTGGGAACTGATCACACAATCAAGCACGATTTTGATTGTGCAAGTATTTAATTTGTCAGTTGAGCAATCTGGTTATGCATTACCTGCTTTGTTCAACATGTTGTTCATGTATCACCATTATGTCCTGGCTGCTGGAGGACATAATGACCACTTTCACCCTCTTCGCTACTTTCTCACACTACTCTTCAATTTTGTATTATTTGCTGTTATTTCAGCTTTTAACTTTGTTCTCTCTCTTTTCTCTTCCTAGAAGCTACACCTGGCCTGACTCTGTGTCTACCTGTGACAACTTTCTGGAGTGGGGCATCGTCCGAGCTTCTGCTGGCAACAACTTAATGCTCACCCTCTACCGATGATCCACATGGCCCTGTCTTTCAGTGTTTAACCCTTTCTCTCTCCTAGACATAGCTACTGGCGGAGCTTTTACTGTAACTAACTCTATGTGCTCTCTTCAGAGTCTAACATTGAAAACTGGCTCAGAGTTTATCTGTTCTTTCTTTCTAGGTGAAACGACTAAAGGAGCTACATCCATTAACATTTAACTTTTCCTTCCCATAGAAAGGACTCCTGGATCAGTGCTTCTTTGTTCTCTTTGTGTCTCTGCTCTGTTCTCTGTAACCCCCAGTCGGTCGTGGCAGATGGCCGCTCACACTGAGCCTGGTTCTGCTGGAGGTTCCTTCCTGTTAAAAGGGAGTTTTTCCTCTCCACTGTCGCTACATGCATGCTCAGTATGAGGGATTGCTGCAAAGTCAACGCCAATGACTGTCCACTGTCTCTACATGCTCATCCGGGAGGAGTGAATGCTGCAAGTCACTGACTGGATGCAATCTGCTGGGTTTCCTTAGATAGACAAACTTTTTATCTAATTTGAATAAATAACAGAATCTGACTGCACTGTTCAATGATTTGGATTAATTGTAATGCATGTACCTGACTTTTGTGAAGTGCCTTGAGACGACATGTGTTGTGAATTGGCGCTATATAAATAAACTGAATTGAATTGAATTGAAATTAATGGTGGAATTATTGTGAAAATAAAAGCCTTGCATTACATTAAGCATTTTATTGGAGTTCTTGTCATGTGCAGTGAATTATGCTCCTTGTACAAGCAGTTAGCACGATATCCACTTGTCTCAGCCATTTTCGGTGCTGCATACGAGTGCCTGTGTTGCATAGCAGCACAAACAAAAACTCCCCTTGTGAGACAACTATTTCTGGTATGATATACAGTCTTCTGCAGTAAAGAGCCGTCATGCACACTTTAGTCATGGTAACTCATGTATGCATTTGGTAACATTTTAGACATTTTCTCACATTATTCCCTGTATGTGAACATACTGTTTGTAAAAAGGCCACATTTTATTATGTGGTTCCAATTGTGGTTCAAACATGACATGCTAATTTCACACAGAAATGCTTCAAAAACATATTCTCACGCTTCAAGCTATTGTTTAAGGATATGAGGAGTGACTTCCCTTTGTTTGTATCTTCTGGGGTGGAGGGGCTGAAACATTTTAAAACTCATTATCTCCTTCTCGTGTTAAAATGATCTGTGTGGTTAATGGATCAAAAACTAAAGTAAAAATAGGTTTTAAATAATGTTCTGCTTCAGATGTGCCTGCAAAATCACACCTGCGGGGCTCCTAACCCCAGTTTGATTGAAGGCTATAGAGTTGTGTAAATCGATAAAATCCCTTTTAACACATATAAACTCATCCAATGAGTTTGTCCTCTCCTAAAAACAAGTCTAGGCAGATATTTATGTTCCAGGTGTTTCAAAATTTTGAGCCATTGTGACAGGCTTCACCTTCTCCACACAAAGGAGAGGAAGCAGCATATCTCACATAATGCACCCCTCCAATAAGAGAATAAGGTTTTTATTTTGGACAACTTTTACTTCAGTTCTAGCTTGATTCCTGCTTACTTGTCAGTGAATGAGCTGTGAACCATGTTAGAGAGGCATCAATATGTTTATTGAGAAATAAAATTTTTTCAACATTTAAAGAAATGGAGTTGACATGAATGCCAGCATTCATAAAAAGTCACAGTTTTAAAAGAGACAATAAATATTTCACAAGTTCTCAATGTAATCCAGCTTTGATAGTGACAGAATAAAATATTGCACACAATTTTTTCTATATATTGTTACATATCAACAAATATTCAAATTTGGCAAGAAAAGCTTTGTATTCGTAGTGTGTCTTAAACAAGCATCTAATTGTGAATCTAACTGCACTTTCATAGTTCAGTACGTAAGTGGGCTCACTAAGATTACAATCAGGACACTGGTCTTCCTAGTGACAGCTTAGAAAACTACCTGTTGTGTCACATTTTGACAGGTTTTTAGTCACAGCTTAGCAAAACTCTTTAAGCATGTGTTGAATAGCTTCTTAACTTTTAAGACAATGTTCAGAAAGTGGAGCTCATGCAGATCTTTAGTCACATCTGTTTAACGTTGGCCAGACCTCAGTGTATTTTGTCTGTTAGAGCAACACCGTCTACATCTTCGCTGTCAGACCATGGATGCTCTGTGCATGCCTGGAAGAAACAAGAAAAGATAGTTTAACAAAATGTTCACTGTCAGTTTGTCAACTGTTGTGTTCTTACATTTGTACTTTGCAATTAGACGTGGTCCGGTTTCTGGTGTCAGGTTTTAAATAGATAGGGTTCTAAAATGGCTGTTCATACAGTTTAAAGCCCTTTTAATGACAGACCAGACAAATCTATTTGTCTACAGTTATTCTACAGGTGCATCTCAAATAAGAACATCAAAAATTATCAAAAGGTTAATTCATTTTAGTACATCTGATATACACTTTCCTTTTTTTGTTAGTTTTTAATTGAATTTTAGGTTTCTATTAGCTCTAAGCTTGATCATCAGAATTAACAGAAATTAATTAATTGGTTGTGACAATAAGATAATAGCAGTATAAACATTTAACTAGTTCATGTTATTGATTTCTACACATTTTCGCTACAGAAAGAACTTTAAAATACAATTTATAACGACATTCATTATGCTTGAAATCTATCAAAATACAAGAAAACTAGAGTAGTCCGCAGCAAACATGGAATCCGTTCTTTTGCATTCTCACCTGTCTGTATTCAAATCGATCCAGCAGATAACGGTTTCCGAGACAAGTTATGTGGCCCATGTTTTGTTTGGAGAGTCCAGCTATCCTGGCTGTGAAGTCAAGAGTGAAGGCCAGTTTGACCAGCTCAGGTGCTGTAGTTAGCACGGTGGGAGGCCTGTGGGTTGGTGTTGCTTCTTTCTCCAGGTAAGCATCTGCCATCTTCTGGAAGGAGGAGTAAGACAACCGCTGGAAAAAGTTGCTCAGGGTGGGGTTATCTTTTAGCTGGAGGAGATAAAGACAACAGAGCTATCAGGAAGGAAATATGTTTTGACCTACTTGAGATTACGCAGCAAAGCTAATCCTTTTACTGCAAACCAATCCGATTCCATCCCTGTGGTTAATAATTACTACTTGGAGCCAATGGCAACAGAAAGCTGTGAGGCAGCTTATATTCACTTCCATAAATGGATGATTTTCTCATTTTACTGTGTGAACTTTGAGTTGTCAGAAGATATTAAATATCTGCAAACAGCAGTTTAAGTAACAAAGATAAACATTAAAACGCTGAATCAGAAAAATAAAAGCAAAAAATGATCAATGAAAAAAATGTCAAATATTTAAGTATTTGAAATGTCACTTTTCATCATTAAATCACATTATTTATCGATCCAAATACAACTGATTCTACTGTTGGCCTGTGCACTGAGGTTTATGAGTTTCAACAGACATTACAGCACAACAGTCACATGACCTGTAGTTATTTTTTAAAGCAAGCTTGACTGACTCAACCATATAGAGCTCGTCCTCCTTTTCTCCTCTTACAGTCACTTTTGTTGTGCCTACAAAAACAGGCCTCTAATGGACAGAGGTATAGAAGGAGGATTTAGAAAAACCAAATAACAAAACTTCCAGCACATGTTAAAAATATACCACTCTGTGACCGTTTAGTATAAAGTCTTTCAAAAACAGTTTAACTGAACTATACTATTTTTTTAAGTATTTTTCAACTTTTGCTTTCAGGCCCATTGCTTTCTTACTAAACATAGCCTTACTGTATAGTTACCTCAGTGAGCTCTTATCCTTGGTAAATAATAATAAAAAACTGCTTATTTTTTTTAATGGCTGATTCTTTTTCACTGATACCAGAAGGAAATACCCACCTTGTCATGAATGGCATCACCCTCTTGTTTTGTCAAAGCAATGATTCTGCTGATAAGTTCGTCTGATAACAAACACAAACAAAAGCCAACTATTGTTATTCTGCAGAACAGGTTTTGACTATTACACAAGAATTTGTTTATATGCTAATTCTACTATATATTTGTTAATTTTTTGCTTTCAGTACTTTCAAATTTGTAGCATTTTTTTACAATATGCTGTCAGCACTACACTTTTTTTACAGCCGCAAGCTGATAGCAAATATAACTTGTTTATTACCATCCAAAAAAGTTTCAGTTTCCTCTTTTTCTTTGACCTCATGGACGATTTTTTCAAGTTCCTCTGACACTTTCTCATAGTAGGAGTATGTTGGTGTGACGCTGACCACTGCTGGTAAACAGACATTTGGTTGTTAATGAGCAGTTTGCAAAGGCAGTACCACGTTAGTATTTGAATCTACATTTCTGTCACAATTACCTTCTACTCCAGTGATATCAGTAGGGTTGAGATCTTTGCCAGACCTTTTTGATCTAAGAGACAGCCTTTTAGACAATTTCTTCCTTAAGGACTTTTTCCTCAGTGGTTTCTTTTGTAAAGAGATCTGCGTTATGGGCAGGCAGTTAGTTGATTGTTCGGAATAATCAAACACCTCTGATGGACAGTCTTGATCTTCATCTTTGTCCTCATTGCTCTTTTGGGAGAATATGCCAAGAAAACTCTTCCAAAATGAGGGTTTCTTGCTCTTTTTGCTCTTCTTTGACTTGATTTCTGGTTTATTTGGTTCCTCAGGATCTCTTTCAGGTTCATTCGTCTGGGATTCAACCACAGAAAGCATATCATATTCACTGTGATTTAATCCCTTGTCCAAGTGAAGTGAAGGATCACTGGAGGATCGTCTGTGATTTTTGGACATGGTCACCCACTTTTCCTTCTTCCCTGGTTGCTTTGCCCTCAGACTGCTATCATTCAGACTGAGGCTCCGCTTGACGTAAACCTCCAGAAGACGCACTGTGTCCTTATGGGGCACAGAGATTATCTGGCCGTGAGCAGGTCTTTGTTTTTCTGTCTCTGTTCCCATGGTGGGCTCTAAGAAGAAGAAGGAGAAAACATACCATGTTTTCATCTGATTTAAATCTTTTTTAGTCAAAAATAACATTTATTAATGCTATTAAATAATTATACATATTTTATTAATTTGTAAAACATTTTCTAAGATTGTCAAACTGTATTTATCTAAAACAAATGATTCAGCTTTCATGTTGACCTATCCTAAATGCTTGTTTTAATAAACAGTATCAAGCATAAAATTAAACTTAAAAAACTGAATGACGTTTGGTCTCATTTCTGAGGCAAAGCAGTAAATTGTTATGATCCCAAAACAACATAGGCTACATCTCATGTATTGCTGATTATATTTTATCTACTATCCTAAACCATATTAAAATGTGCATGAAACAGAAAAACTGTTGTCAATTAAGCTATGCTAAAGTATGTTATCACCGTTATACATAAAGAGAAGTTTTTAAATAGGCCTACTGCTTAAAAGTCAGAGAAAGAGGAACAAAACAGTATTTATGGTCAAGCTCAAGTTACTCTGCCAATAAACTCACCCTAAGCCGATACAGTCGGGTAACTATCCGTAGAGAAATGTTTAGATCGCAGGTTTTGAAGCTTCTCGTCGCAGGTCGAGTTTTATGCTCTATGAACACCGAAATCTACCTGCTCTCCGAGCCCAGCGCACCTCCCACTTCTGGTTACGTCACTGCTCCTCTCGCAACACCTGAAGTAACGTGTAACGACGGCAGGGGATTTTTTGGTTCTCATCTGTATGTTTTCCGGATTTACATTAGACGTCAGAGTCCGCCCTTGTTCATAGTTTCTCTTTCGCTGCGCAGTGTAATAATACGTTTTACAGGAAGTCAAAGCTCAGCTTGTTTCCTTAAAAAGGCAACTTTAGATTAAAATCAGACTAAAGTTGGCTCCCTTTGACCTTAAGTAAAGGGCTATTTCCCTGCTTTAAGGAAATCTGCCCTTAGATTAGCCCTGGTTCAAAATCTAAGTTCTTTATGTTTTTATACCTACTTCTACTCTAGAGTGTTTATAATGCAGTTTGACTTAAATGTAATATTTAGTTTTTTACTTTGCGTGTCATGCTATTTCATGTCCTTCTTAGGGCTACTACCCAGATTTGTCTGTAAAATCAACTAACCACATTTTGTCATCGTTAGACAACGGGGTGGGGTTAGTATAGGTTCGTCCTGTAACCGGTGGGTTGCCAGTTCAAACCCCCACTTCGTCTCTCAGTCACTGTGTCCTTGGGCAAGACACTTCCCCCACCTTGCCTGCTGATGGCCACAAGAGGCCTTGGTGGTGGCGACTGCATAGCAGCCCCACTTCTGTCAGTATGCCCCAGGGCAGCTGTGGCTACAGTGTAGCCTTCCACTGTCATACAGTGTGTGAATGTGTGTATTAATGGTTAGATGACTGATTGTAGTGTAAATCACTTTGGGGTCCTCGGACTTGAAACAGCTCTATACAAGTGCAAGCCATTTACCATAGGAACTGCATGTCATGGACAGTTTTTCTATTTGTTTTGCTGGTGACACTTGGGCTGCAGTTAATGGTACTCTGAAGTAATTTAGCTATTAGTTAATTAGAGCACAATTTAACAATTTTCTAGTTGCAAGTCAGAAAAAATAGCAGGATTTCCCTGTTCATGTGCATTTTGTACTTTAAAGTCCTGCAGCAAATACTGATTGTTTTTTATTATGATGGTTGAGAAAGATTTATAGAGATAGAAAGTACAAATGTTGCTTATGCAGTTTGTGCAGCTGTCAGGTTTTTAAATGCTCAATAGCCATTTTGGAGTTTAAGGTCGAGTTTGCTGTCAAGTCTTCCAAGTTTCTTTTTTGGAGTTCTGATTTCACTTATGTTCCTTTTTGTTAATTTTGGAACTTGAAAATGGTGACTTCTGAATAAGAACCTCATAGAGAAAATTGCATTCTTCAACCAAATATATAGGGCAGTTGATCTGTTTAAATCAAAAGTCCTTCCGCAAAGATGTTTACATAGCTGCAAAAAGTAGAAATGTATGTGAGAACACTGCATTGATTTTAGGAATATTTGGCAGGAAAAAATGCATGGAAGTGTTTTGTGAGAAGAGGCCCAGGGCAAACTGGAACGGCCAGATTTCAGTATCAAAGATGTGCAGTGATCATTTCAGGCCAAGCTCTAGTTAACATCAGAGGGAAGAAGTAGAAAAAAAAAGATCCCATCTCTGGCAGTCACAAAGAGAGATTTTGTGTATGTAGGTTAAAGTATATATCAGACTGGATGCAAAGCCTCTTACAAAAAGCAAATGAGAAAACTATTTAAGATGCACAATATATTGCATTTGTTCAGTTTGGCATGTTTTGAAACCAGTGAGATGGAAATTTCAACAGGTAGCTTCAACAGACCTGTACAAAAGTTCTGAAGATGATCATTGTCCCCATTTACTGTATTTTTTGCCATCTAGGACAGTATCTATCATGGCTGAGGGTTCATCAAAGTATGGTTCAAATATGTAAGGCTGTGAACCTCTGGAACACCTGAAAGCCTTGAAACACAGGTGCCACTCAACTGCTTCAGAGTCTATATGGAGATTTGTCAAGTTGTTCCTCTATCTGCGATGGACTGGCGACCTGCCTAGGGTGTACCCTGCCTCTCGCCCTTAGACTGCTGGAGATGGGCACCAGCTTCCCCGCGACCCACTATGGAATAAGCGGTAGAAAATGACTGACTGACTGACTGTTCCTCTATCCTTTTTACTAATGCCAGTTGTGCCTTTTATGATATCAGTGACCCAAATAAAAAAAAAAAAGCTGAATTAGCGTTTTTAGTTTGCTAGTTAAAAACTTTGTGAACTCCTACTGTGGAAATCCAAACTTCATTACCCAGCTGTGTTTTTTTTATTGTAATTGCACATTTGTAAATAAAAAATATTAGATTTGTCAAATCTTGGCTAGATTCACCCACAGTAAATGCGGTTTCTTTACAGGATATATTCCAGAAAGCCTAATTTCTTTTTGCAAAACAAAAACAAGTTCATTCTTCTGTATTTTTTACATTAAGACCACCTCACATGGAGTTCAGGTTTCCAACTTCAATACTTAAAAAATAACCTTCTCTTTTTTCAATTTAAAATAATCCAGTTCATTTTTGACCAGTGTTTTTCATCTGAAGACATCTTTATTCGGAATAGGATAATTCAGCCCAGGTTTGACTTGTTTAGAGGAATGGTCGTTTTCAAGCAGGACCCCTGTCTAATGTTACCATCATACCATTGAAGTGAAGCTGCAATGACATCACCTCAGGCAGTTCCTGTAATAACAGCTTCCTCCACTCATCTCTTTGTGTGACCAGGAAGTAGTTTGCTGCTACTCCAGTACGGACATCTGTCATTTCATGGAAGGGGTTGGTTACGAGAAACAGTTGGCCTGTTGTTCAGTCAGATACTATGTTTATTACAGGTGTTGTCCAACAGTTTAAGTGAACCACCAAACCAAAGGTTGTGAGTAAAGTCTTATCTGATTAACTGTAAACTCGTAGAAACCATAAGTAAAAGTGTTCTCATATACAGGCTGTCTACAACTGAGAGTAGGTTTGTCTATAAACTGATATTATTTGGCCCATGTGTTTTTACTTCATAGGGTGTGGTTTAAATCTGTAATCACTAATGTTCACAAAGTAAAAAGTAAATTAAAATGAAAGAAAAGGAATGATAGTAGGGAAAAGGCAAGACCTTGACTATTTAATCAAGATTTTGCTGTTCTGTCTTAGAATTCTCACTGACAAAAATGCAAAAGAAAAAAATAATATTTATGACTCTAAATATTAATACAGGAAGTAAATATAGTAACAGATACATAGAACAACTAGTGGTAGAAATAGATAAAATATTGCAATATGGAGCTATTTATAGTTAAAACTGTGGAGAGAAATTCAACATATTCCAGGCCGTTCTAGTATTTTTCGTGCCTTTTTGGATAGACTGAGTAGAATTAAATGAGAGAGCCAGTGCAAGTTCAGATGTTAGAAGACATTGTTTGTAGTATCCAAGAATCTCCATGGGGTGTCACACTTGCCAATGAAATCTAAGTTCTATGCTCAAAAAAGACTTGAACACTCTTTGGGCCCTCCATTAGGTTCACCTGGTTAACATTGGGTTGGACCCCCTTTTTGCCTTAAGAACTGCCTTAATTCTTTGTGGCTGGGTGTTGGAAACATTGCCCAATGGGCAGACACTGTGCCATCAGAAACTGAATTTGAATTGCTCAGGCTGAATCTGTAAGCTTTTTGTAAGCTAAAGTTAAATGCTTTGGTTTAAAAATTAATTTTACTAAACTGAATCTGAATTTAATGGTTTGAAACTGAATATATTTGCTTTGAAAATTCTGTTTGACAGCTTGCACTTTCAGTTCTAGAATTCAATTTGAGTTCCAAAATTGAAATTCCACAAATTAATTTTAATCTAACATTTTAATTCCAAAAAAAAATCTTTTTTCACTTTATAATTCAATTTAAATTCCAAAATTTATTTTTTGTGTCACACATCCAGGTCCTTGAGAAAGCCACAGAATAATCAAACACAGATTCAACAATTTACATTTCACATCAGGTTAAACTTCCTTCATGGCATTTTGAGCTGGAGCAGGCGAATGTCATTCACTAAGTCAAGCATATCGATGGGGAAACGCAGACCTACGAAACACCAGCGGCACGCTATGCTAATTTGGCATGTTTAGCTAATAGCCACAGGTAGCATAATTGTTACAGTAAGTCCGTCATTTGTTTAAATGACGTTACTTATAATTGATCATTTGACTTGGTGAATGACATCCACCAAGCCCATGTGCACTCCACTGCTCCAGCTCAAAATTATGCTTAATTTATAATAAGGGGCCCAGAGTGATAGAAAATATCCCATTACACTACCACCACCAGCCTAGACTATTGATACAAGGCAGGATGAATCCATGCTTTCTATGCCAAATGAGTTATACAAAGAGTTATACAAAGTTTTACAGAGTTGTAACTAAAATTGAGTCTCCCAGCATACTTTTTCAATCTGTTGGTAGTTCAGTCTTATTAATCCAATTTTGGTGGGCCTCGCTGTAGCCTCAGTTTTCTGTTCTTAGGGGATATGAGTGGCAGTTGGTGTGAACTTCTTCTGCTTTTGCCCTCCTTCAAGGTTCCAGGAGTTCTGTGTTCAGAGGAGGTATTCTGCTTGTTTGTTAAAAGTAGTTTATTGAGCTTCTGTTTACTTTCTATCTTGAAACAATCAGCCCATTATCTGACATCAACAAAAACGTTTCATTCACACAACTGCAGATCACTGGAGATCTTCTGTTTCTCATATTATTTTTTGTAAACAAAAAAGGTTGTTTTACGTGAAAACCCCAGTAGATCAGCACTTTCTGAAATACTAAGATCCACCCATCTAGTCACAACATCCATGCCATGGTCTAAGTTACTTAAATTCCCTTTCTTTCCCTTTCTGATGCTCAGTTAGAACTTCAGCAAGTTGTCTGCACCATGTCTTAATGCCTACATTTATTGTGTTTCTGTCATGTGATCGGCTGAGGCATATTCATGTACAGGTAGACATATTTAACCTTAATGTTTGTTTTTGTGTGTTTTTACCATGGGTTACACACTGGTACTGTTGTTAACAAGGCAACAGTGCTAACAACAGTACCAGTGTGCAAGGCAACAGTGCAACACCGTTGTTAGCACTGTTGCCTTGCAGCAAGGAGGTCCTCTGAACCCTGTCCATGGTCTCTCTGCATTAAGTTTGCTTGTTCTCCCTCTACATATGTGGGTTCTTTTCAGGTACTCTGGCTTAGTGATGTTACCCCTTACACCGAGGCTTCAAAGCACGCTACAAACTCGAAAGGGTAGTTATGGTGAAGCAGTGGGCCGGAGCTTGCTTCATGTGACATCCCCGATGACGTGTGAACCACTTCACTGCTTCATTCAGACCGAGTCAGCTGACTGCTTCGAGTTGACTGGCGGAGTTTCAAACATTTGGCGCGATTCAGTTTATTTAAGCTGGGTCAAGGCCCGGTTCACATCCCCGTTCTACACGTATTATACGTTACGAACAGCTCTCGTTTTTGGATATTCGGAGTTTTGGTGGATTATTCTGTCATGGAGCAACCATCTAGGAAGCGTTCCCAAGTGTGGGAATATTTCGATTTGGTGCCACCTAATAAGGTAATGTACATTCAAAGTGTTCATTAGAAAGCCTATAGCCTATACTATGCAGTAGTGTTATAGTCATGGTATCATGTTATGCAAGAGGTGCAGTAACGGGTTGTTATCTTGGTTTTACAGGTGCAGTCTTTGCTTTGCCCACAGCTGCTGATGTATAATAATAATAATACGTCATCAATGCTGAGGCTTTATAGAGCCAAACACGAGAACACTCAGCCTCGTGCCACCAATCAAGGTCAGCACAGCATAGAACATGCAGAATTAGAAAGAATGACAGTTAAATGTTTGTAAGTTAAATTGAAGTTACTTTTCTTTATAATTTTCTTTCTTTTTTTTTTTTAGGATCCAGGAAGCAAGAGCTTGATGAAGCTCTGGTGGACTTCATAGTGAATGACCCACAGCCTTTCACTGTGGTGGATGATCCTGGATTCAGGGCATTTGTGGCAAAACTGGATCCTACATTCACCATTCCAAGTAGGAATACAGTTAAGGCCATGGTGGAGAAGAGGTATGGAAAAGGAGAAGGCAAAGGCTGATATGCTGACCACCGACAGCATCAGCCTCACAGCAGATATGTGGACATCCATTAACATGGATGCATATCTAGCTGTTACCTGCCATTTTGTTGGTGCTGATGAGCAGTTAGCTACAACTCTACTGGGAGTCGATCCTTTCCCCAGTAGCCACACAGCTGAAAATATTGCAGCTGTTGTGCAGGAGCTGATGGAGGAGTGGGGAATTGGTGGAAAGGTGAGATGCTTGGTGACGGATGCAGCCCAAAACATGATAGCCAGTGCCAGAATACTAAAAGTTGGGCATGCTATCTGCATAGCCCATGCACTCAACTTGATACTGAAAAAATCCATTGATGCGACTCCTGGGCTCGATGACATCCGATCAAGAGTGCGGAGGATTGTCACGTATTTTAAAAGCAACACCACAGCCAAGGAGCCCCTTCAGCAGGTGCAAGTGCAAATGGGCCGCCCTGTAATGAAATTGATGCAGGAAGTGGAAACCCGGTGGAAGAGCACTTTTGAAATGCTACAGCGCATATATGATCAGAGAGAAGCAGTGTCAGCAGCTCTGGCTACAGATTTGGCTCCTTTAACAGCCAAGGACTGTGAGGCAACAGCTCAGTGCATCACTATGTTGTCACCGTTTCAGGCAGCGACTGTGGAGCTCGCCCAAGAGCGAAGACTATCAGGCTCCAAAGTAGTTCCACTAATACGTATGTTGAAGCACACAGTGAATTAATTGCTAAGTTGGGGAGCTTCAATTGATATGGTCAAACAACTGGGAAAAAAGGGGTTTAAACAGAATAATGACTGAGAAGCTAGGGGTGTAGAGATGACAAGTCTCAACTCCATGGCTACATTGCTGTATATGAGATTTAAAACCCCTTTGGGTTTTTCACAGTCCCAAAAAAACTGTGACACCCCTGCGGTGAAACGCCTAAAAGGGGAATGTGTGGCCTTGATGAAAAGAAACAGCACCAGAACCATCTACATCAGGAACACCCAAAAGCCAGCACCTGCTGAAAGTTCCCACAGGTAAGACAAAAATGTCATGCCACATTGATGTCACTGAAAATATAATATGTAATGTTTTTTTTCCCTTTTTCCCCCCAACCCCACCCAGGAATTAAAATTGTGGCAGCTTCTGGAAAATGATGCAGGGATCCAAAAAAAGGAAAAACGCAACCAACAGATGCTATAGTGGAGGTGCAGCAATACTTATCTGCTCCTCCTCTGGGGACGGAGCACAGGATCCCTGAAATACTGGGCCCACAGCAAAAAAACTTGGTATCCAAACCTAGACCAAAACCCAGCCAAAAACGGGCCCCTTGCCACACCAGCCTCCTCAGTTCCCTGTGAAAAGAGTATTTTCCAAAAGGCGGAGAAATTGTCTCAAAAAAAAAAAAAAACCCGTTTGAGTCCTTCACCTGTGCCAAAAAATTATTTTTCTTGAATAAAAAAAAACCCTGAAGTAACACAAGCATCCTCTCTATTCAATTACACACCCAAATGTCCCAAAAAAACCTCATTACACCAAGCACACTCCCAAAGAAAAATATGAATGGCAAATAAAAAAGTTGACTTAATTTTTTTTTTTGTAGTTTTTATTGAAAATGGGGACAGTGGAATTTCATAAAACTTTGACAAATCAATTTAAAAAGAAGGCGGACTTAGCCTAATGGCTATTTTTCATCTGTAATCCCCTACAGTTCACATTTTTTTTTAAAAAAATTTTTTTTTTCAGGGGTTTAATTACTCGAAAAATTTAATGAGTTACTAAAAAAAAAACATGTGTACAACACACATATAAACATACATAAGTGTTAATATTTACACAAGAGGTGCATCACATTCGCGGGGCTTCATTTGGTGAACCACTTTATGACACAATGGTTCAAAATGATTCTATGCTTCAAAAAGCCTCATTTTGACATCAGTACTCTGGCTTCCTCCCACAGACCAAAAGCAATTAGTTTAATTTGCATCTCTAAATTTCCCATTTGAGTCAATGTGTGTGTCTGTGTTTTTTTCTTTTATTTTACAAGATAATTTTTAAAAGAACAAAACATGGTATTTGTAATTGAGATATTCAGATGAATCTACAAAGGAATACATAGAAAGTTGATTGACAGCATGTTAAAATCCTTCTTCCTGGTAAAATATATATATTTTGAGAAATAATAATTTTAGAGTGTTTCAGTTGATAAGGAGTGCAGATTAATGTTTCAGCACAACAGAGTTACTTGTAGTAGAGCTAATAAAGATAGTTTTCTATGTGGTGTCACCCAGACTTGTCTCTGTGTAAAACTGATGACTGAAATCCTCAGTCATACAGTTAACTAATTAAACTTTCTGAATTTTCCAGTTGGTTGTTGTCATGGAAAACACCAAAGGCTCATTTAAATGCAATGCTCCATTTGCAGTCTGGCCCTTGGTGATACTTTAGGTCACCTTCTTCATTTTTCATGGGTGTTGAGCTTTACAAATGGGAGACTCACATTTCGTCCCACAAGATTTGGTCATTGACCTCTGGAGCGGGCGCCATGCAGCAGAGCAGTCACTGTGCATTTACCTGTCATAAATCTTTATCTATTTGAGTCATTGCTTGTCCTCTCTGTGTACAGGGGCACCTCTCTCCAGTCATAAAATTATTTGTGTTGCATAAAGCAGCACACAAATCAAATCCAAAGAGGGAACAACACATCTATGTTTTGTACAAGCAGTAGTGCCTAAACTATTATCTAATGATTGTACTCTACCTTTTATTGTATTATTGTACTGGATAAAATAAAAACTGGTAAGCAAAAATTCTTGAAACCTCTAAATTATTTAAGTTTATTAAATAGTCTTAAATATTTAACAAGTTTTCAAGAGCAGTGTTTCTTTCAAAAACTCTGTCACATGAATGTCTTTATACATTGCTATGAAAATAAACTATTAAAAGTGTTCACAGCTGTATATTTCCTGGATGTACTTTGAAAGGCATTGCTGCCTGGTTAAAATATTCTGAGAAATATGAATATATTTATCTTCTGACATGTAATAAAAGTTCCCTGTGCTTGGTTTTTCCAACACTTATTCTGTTTGTTTCTGACACGTCCTGAAGTGTTAAACCCAACCCTTTTTATTTTTGATTTAAACAGCTCAAATTTTAAAATAACTTTTAAAGACGTCCTTGGGATTTCCTTAAACTACTACTCTGTTTTTTTCCACAAATATTTCTAAAACAAAAGTTAAAACCACAACCTTTTCTCTGGCTCTTTTGTAGTTTGAACAGGGACTACGCAAAAATTTTCCGTATCCCTTGAACCTTTCAGATTTTTTCATGTAACAACCATCCACTGCTATGTATTTTGTTGAGGTTTTATGTGACAAATGAACAGATAGTAGTGTATTATTGTGAAGGAGAAACAAAATGGTGCACATTGTTTCCAATTTGAAATCTATAAGTATATTTGCATTTTCCCCCTTCATCTTTGGAAAAAAAAATCTTGTTTGGATGTATATTTTGTCTTTGATGCAACCATTACAACACATGCACAGTCTTTGATTTAAACCATTCCATTGTAGCTCTAGCTTTGTGTTTAGGGTTGTTATCCTGCAGGAAGGTGAACCTCCAATCCAGTCTCAAGTCTTTTGCAACTTCCAACAGGTTTCCACCACACATGGCGTTTTGCATGTTGGCCAAAAACCTTTTGTTCTCATCTGACCACAGCACCTTCTTCCACATGTTTGCTGTGTATATAATATATATTGGGGCTTTCTTTAAGCAATATTTTTCTTCTTGCCACTCTTCCATGAAGGCCAGATTTATGGAATGCACAACTAATTGTTGTGGAAACAGAATCTCCTACTTGAGCTATTGATCTATGCAGCTCCTCCATGTTGGACAACACTGTATAAATAAATAAATTAAATCTTTCACATGCAATTAGATTTTTTGCATGAAGAAAAACATAATCTTTTTATAGAATCTTTAAACCCTTTTACAAAACACTTCAAGGCAGGATTAAGGCACCTTTTTGTTATTTCTACGTGTTGTAAAAAGGACCCATGCAAGAGGAGGTAGAAGCCAGCCTGTCTCAGAAATCATTACTGACAAGAAGAATCAGTAGGTGAAAAAATATTATTAAATATTGCTAGTCTCTAATGGTCTCTAATGGTTTGTCAAATACAACAAACCATTAAAGATAGAGTGAGAAGCTTGGTCATCCAGGAGGGACTCAGCATAGCGCCGCTGCTTTTCCACATTGAGAGGAGCCAGTTGAGGTGGCTCGGGCATCTGGTTAGGGTGCCTCCTGGATGCCTCCCTGGTAAGTCGTTCCAGGCACGTCCCACCGGGAGGAGACCCAGAGGAAGACCCAGGACACACTGGAGGGACTATGTTTCTCGGCTAGCCAGGGAACGCCTTGGGGTTCCCCCGGATGAACTGACCCAAGTGGCTGGGGAGAGGGAAGTCTGGGTCTCTCTGCTTAGGCTGCTGCCCCCGCGACCCGACCCTGGAAAAGCGGAAGACAATGGATGTGGACGAATGGATTTTCCTCTCTTTCAGTTAATAATCTTAGTCTTGTAGTTACTGAACAGGCTATAAAAATTTAAATGCAAATTAACAGTGTGGGATCCATACCTTAATAATAAGGTAATATTCTAGGACATCAAAGTTGAACTATAATCAATTGTAAAATTTCTTTATTACACAGACTTTTCTCCAAACAGTACTGCATTCCCTCTGCTTTATACAGTACTTTGTTCTGTATTTAGACAAGTTGCAGTTTCTCACAGTAACTGAAGAAGTACAGGTAATTTTATTTGAACACAATTTGCTGAGCCCCACGTGACTTTACCCTCTGGAGGGAGCAAACTACAGCACACAGGCTGCTGTCTGTGCAGCTCTGAAAATTAAATTAAAGTGTCTGCTGACAGTACAGTAACCCAATCCACTGATATGAGATTCACTGTCTGAGCTTTTGCATGAGACTTGGCCATTGTTTCCTTTGCAGTATTGGGACGCAGCTTGTCACCAGTTGGAGAGTCAGAAGGAAAGAGCACTCATGCTACAGAGGTATTTATAGTTCTACTAAGATTTGCATTACACTGCTGCATCACAGTGACTGGACCGGGTGGTGGTCTTTGAGCCGCTTTCTTGGGGTGATTTTTTATCAAAGGCAGGCTGGATCTGATCTCTTAAAACCCCCAAAATTTAATGACAAATTTCTTTATTTCCGACCCCTTTTTTTAAAAAAAG